>JAPYZT010005694.1:0-13466 GCA_030522965.1 Tryphoninae sp. A BG-2022a
TATCATTCTTTGTTCCCAATAACAGAGAAAAACGATATTTCCTCAAATTTTTTAAAACAAATTTATTCATTAAAAATTATAAATATTTCATAATTTATTGCAGAGCACAGGTTTTCTGGCAAAAAATAAGTGTCTAAAGTCTTAAAAAACCATCTATCAATATTTATTAATTATAAATTAAAGAATTTGGATAGTAAATTCTATAATCTACACAAAAGTCATTTGATGTTTTTCAATATAGAGTCGATAGATTTGCTGTAATATTAACAAAACACGATGAATTTTCATACACTTTAACTTTGAACTCGAATATCCCTTGAATGGCTAAGTTTATCAAAAAAGTATAAGAGGGCTTTTTTGTAGAGCATTCAATCCTGCATAAGAATCTGCTGGCAGCTTGTTTGTGGAATATGCCATGACCGTGTTATAAAATTCCAACAGAATTTCTTTTCCCCGTGTTATTTAAATGGGAAATAGAGATGTGTTTAAGCGATCTCTAAATATTAATATTCTGAGCTAAAATTTATACAAGCTTGTTTTTTTACCGTTTTATAAGTGTATGTATGTGTATATATATAAACGCATGCGGGGCAAATAGAAATGAATATTTATGTATTAATAAAATGAACGTTTATTCTTTTTATATATGTAAAAGTATTCTACTAATTTACAGTAACATTCACTGGCGTGCGCATTACAACCCATTTCAAATTTTCATCGCAATGGTATAGGAACGCTTGCGGGACCAATAAACAAAAATTGTTACGTTTTTATACATAGAAATTTTGCTACACTCTTTTAATTTATTTATTTCTTGTTACAGCGCGCATATGCGACTTGGATCCGACTCTTAATAAGTCATATCCGAATTTTAGTTTATGGGATGTCCTGACGTGGAATATGCTTCCTTTGTAATGCTTTCCGATTTTATATTTTTGTTCGCAGAACATGGCAAAGCCCATAGTCTTTGTGACCGGAAATGCTAAGAAGCTCGAGGAGGTTGTCGCTATATTGGGAAAAACATTTTCCCACGAATTGATAAGCAGAAAAATCGATCTCCCGGAATATCAGGGCGAATCAGACGATATATGCAGAGCAAAATGCCGCGCTGCTTACGAAATCGTGAAAGGCCCAGTCATTGTCGAGGACACTTGTCTTTGCTTTAACGCGATGAAGGGGCTTCCGGGTCCTTACATCAAATGGTTTCTTGACAAATTGGGCCCCGATGGCCTGTATAAAATGCTCGACGGTTGGAACGACAAGAGTGCAGAGGCAGTTTGCACATTTGCATATGCCTCGGGAAATCATGATGATCCGGTAGTCCTGTTCGAAGGGCGAACAAGAGGAACTATCGTTAGTCCTAAAGGCCCTCGCGATTTTGGATGGGATCCCGTCTTCATGCCCGAGGGTCATACAGAAACTTACGCCGAATTGCCGAAATCGGTGAAAAATCATATTTCTCATCGACACAAAGCGCTACAAAAGCTGAACGAATATTTTGTCAACGATGCTTAGCACATAGAACGAAAAATAAATAAATTTGTATCGCGAGAGATAGATTGCACACTGTTTCTTTTTACACTATCATTATTTATGGAATAAAATACTCCACTCTTTTTGTCATTGAGTGCTCCTTGATTAATCATCGTAATCAATTCATTATGGCAATGATAATAATAATTATCGTTTGATAACGTTGCCGCCATTATTGCAACGTTATCAAAGGGCTGTGTTTACAGCCATGCTCGAAATATCTCGCGACAAGACGAACGATATGAAATCTTATTTTATCGTCGTTTCTTTTGTCGATTTGTCTCATCATTGAGATGGACAATCTCCTGCAATTTGCTTTGATTACCAAACTGATGGAAGGAATAAGTGTCATGGTATTAAATATTGTCGCGGGCAGTACAGGATTTCTTCGAAAATTCAATCTTTCCTTTATATTTCAGACTCGTTTGATATATCATGTTTACTTAAAACCTAGCAATTGAAATAATCAAATAAATAAAACAAGAAAAAAATAGCGACTTTGGAGTCAACACTCCCGAACTGCCATTTAATCGTCAATGATGGCAAATATCACAAGATTATAGGCTTAAAATATTATTCAACATATCATCTATGTTGTTATTGAATAAAATTTCTCCCTTTCTCTGCTAATTAAGAAACTCGTCTGAGTCTCGGAGGCGACTGGACATAATCATTGATTAATGAAAGCACAGTGAATACCAAGTAACTCGTCACTGTTAATTAAAATATAAAAATGCCGACGTTATTGTACGTTAGAAATATCGACGCCGAAAAAGATCGTAACTGGAGGCTCGCCGAAAAAGCGGCACGTTCATGATAAATATATGCTGAAAATCGCAAAGTACACGAGCAAACACGAAAGCAGATTTTTTCCAAGCAGTTACAAGTCCTTTTTTCAATCGCGGATCTACGATTTAATCAACCATTTAAAAACAAAATTTCGATTAAAGAAAGTTACTACATCTGTGAAAAATCTTACTATGACAATAAGTATTTTATTTTTACTTCCTTTTTATGGTTAATATGACGATTTTTCATTGTACAACTGAATTTTCTTTCGTGGAAATAATAATTTGGCTCAACGGTAAGTTGAAAATTCAACGATGGGCATTCAGAGACATTCGACATATACATACTGCGCTTGCACAAGGCTAATCTCTCCGCTCGCAATGCACTTGACCGTGGCCGTGGTCACTGCGATGCTCAGCAGTTTTCAACGCGTATCTATGTGTATATACGCGTGTGTATATAAACGTCGTATATTCCCTATATATATATATATATATATATATATATATATATATATATATTGGGGATAGACGAAAGTGTGGAAATGCATACTTTGATCGGTTAATCTCTTGCAGCACGTGAATTGTTTAACACACTATTATACTATACCACGAATGAAATTTTACGCCAGTTTATGACCACGTGGCCCACTATCATATATGTATATTTACCAGGAAACTATATCCTCGTTTTGTCATCGCGTGACGTCGATACGAACCACGCGCTGCGAAGTAGGTACTTTCGTCGATGAATGTCTACTTCCCTACTGCTGTTTTTCAATTAATTTTCCTCGTCGTTCGAATTAGTCATAACAGAACTTGGCAGAGAGAGAGAGAGAGATACATAAATACATACGCGTATTCGTATACGTGCGTACCCATATTATCGAGCTTCGTCGGAATACGTGTGAATTAGAAGAAGGGTAAAACCAAGTGATGCGATTAGAAAAATCTTTTTACAAAATTGATATATTGCTGCTAATTTAGAAACGAATTGCATGAGTTTGGTGTGTGTGTGTGTGTGTGTGCGTGCGCGTGTGCGTGCGTGCGTGTGTGTGTGTGTGTGTGTGTGTGTGTGTGTGTGTGTGTGTGTGTGTGCTGATATATTGTAAAATAGAAATACCGCGCGTTACAATTTAGACACCGTCGAGCAAAGACAGAACCTACTATATATCCGTCCGTATCCTGAATGAAACCCTAAGCAGTGTAGGGATGCGCCAAAAGGGCTGCACAAAAAAACGAAGATGCAAACAAAAAAATAAAAATAATAGATTATTCGAATATTGCCGTATTGGGTATCGAAGAACCGGTAATTTTGAAAGAGTTTATGTAGACGCACCGTTGGTGAAGGGTTATCGTAACGTTGATTGCACTGCAACGAGATTTTACCCTGGCGCGGAGGTTATCATTGCATTCGTGCATTCCCATGTGCATGTGTGTGTATGCACACGAGGCCGAGTGCAACACAAAAGCGAAGCACGATTTGTGTGCACTATAAAAGGAAGATGCTGAGCAGACGGTGCATCAGTCTTTCGCGATGGGTCTCGCGATTAAAGAGGTCGCGGGTAAGTGTCTTGCCTCAGTGCGTGCAGCTCCTTGTCGCAAAAAACGGTCGGTCACAAAAAAAAAGATCCTGGCTCATGCACCGTTTCGTTTCGCCTTAAATTTCTACAATTCTTGGCATTTCTTCCCATTTCGTATTTTTTTTGTATATCGTTTCGTCGAACATTTTTTTATTGATTAATTTTTCATTCCAAATGTCTTTTTAGTTATTTTCGCGCTGTTTGCCGCTTCGAGTGCTCTTCCTGGTAAGTTTAAAAACGCCGAACAATTATTAAAATTTTATTGTATTGTATATTATATATAAGCCGATTTTTTTTTCGAATTTTCGAGACGTCCAATTTCCACTCGTTACCTATTTGTTGCAGCTCAATTTCCACATGGAAAAACGCTCGTATACAAATATTACGGCGACGTGAAAGCTGGTATAATTGAGCCGGCACCATATGCTTCGCAATTCGCTTTCGAGGGTTTTCTTCACGTAAAACACGAGACAAGCGATTCGACTCTCGATAATGCCTATTACGTTAGTTTGACTAACGTCAAGACGGGAATGCACAATGGTGTTGCGGCGCATTATCAACGAACAAAAGTTCTCACACCGATAACCGAAGCTGCCAGAGTCATACAGGAACCATTTTTGATCGTCTACGACAAAAGCGGTCGGGTGAGTTCACTTTTCACCCCCGTGAACTTGGAATGATTTTATTGTTTTGTTTTTCATCATCTTATCTCATTAAAAACAAGCGTTCCTAGTTTCAAATCTTGTCCATCGTACGTATTTAAATCATCCTTATGAACATTTCTACTTAATTCTTTTAGTATCTTCAAATCTTTTGGTTTTGGTTAAATAAATTACGAACTTATTTTTTGCAGTTGGAAGGTTGTAAAATAAGCGAGACGGAGCCAGGGTGGTCGAAGAATATGAAAATGGCGATCGCCTCCATGCTTCAGCTGGATCTAGCGAGTATGAAAATCGATTCCCCCGTGAAGCCTCAAAGCTTCATCTCGAAGGAGGTAGGTAACGACCGATGGGAACATACGTCGTTCCTTCGTAACCAAAAATACACCAAGTCTAAAATGTTCTCTTTGGTTGTTACCACCAGAACACGATTCACGGTGATTGTTGGATCACGTACGACGTTCGCGTCAAGGATCCGATTATTAATCCCAGTAACGAATTTGTCGTTACAAAATTCTCGTCGCCAAAAAATTGCACAGGCTATCGCGTACGCTCGTTCAACCATGTCGATGTCGAGAGTTGTCAAGCCAAGGAAGAAGTGAGTTACGATTATTGTGCAACCCGTGTAGGTAATCGAAGAAAATAATGTATTAAAATTACAATTTATTATTGTCGTTGTTGTTAAGGAACCGGTGAATGTTGCTAGCAGAAGGGTGTTTGAGATTCAAAAGCAGGATGACGATATAATCATCCAGAAGCTCGTCGCGCATGGTGGTTCGAATTATTTCCCATGGAACGCCAGATCCGAAGCTCATTATGTCCTCACAAAGTTAGTCTCTTCTTACAAAAATATTCTTATTTATTGTTTCAACGTTTTTAAAGTGGTTGTTCTCGTCCATTTAATACGATTAATATTAATTATTATTTTTCTCCAGTACAACACTGGCACTCGAGCGCGTAGTTCCGGTCACAGAGATCGATTTGCCATCGGTGAATTTTCAGGATGTGCCGATCATACGTGATATCACTTATCAGAAGCCTCGGACAACTTACGCATCAAACTCGGCTATCGACGTGACGCAGGGAAGAAGAGTCGTCGACCAGACGATTTACGTTCCGAAATTGAAGAAAATGCTCCGCGAAGCGGCTGACTATATTGACGAGCATCACTTGGAGATGAAGGAACCTGATTGGAAACATGGACAGACGATCAATAGAATTTTGCACACGATGGGTTACATGAACCTTGACTCTCTCGACCAAGTGTTCAACGCGTATCAGACTGGCAACACCCCGAGACAAGTTACGCTGAAGTAAGTGATATTACACAACAAGACGAGTTACGATTAGTAAATAGATACTATTGAAACACAAAATTATTCAACATTGTAACAGTAAAAAAGGGCTCTTAGTTGTCAACGACGACAATTTCTTTCGCATATATGTACATATGTATGTATGTAATTGCAATGAATTATTTAAGGGGCTATACCAGTGTAATCCATGAAAAATTAAGAGATTTTCGCGAGTTTTTTTAAAAGAAACTACTCGATAGAAAGTTTTCAAGTTTTTTGGACATAATAAGGGACGATATTTCAGCTATATTTTGAAATTGTTTTTTACAAAAATATTGAACAATAACGGAGTTATGTGCTGTCTTCGGAGGTGCGAAAAAAAAAGTTTCTCAACTGCTGACATGATTCCAGTTGAATGAGTAGCCGAAACAAAAAAATCAAAAACGGTTATTAAAGTTGAAGGTAATTTCTATACAATGACCTACGATTTTTGAAAAATATCAAAAAGTAACAAAATGGCGTAGTTCTGAAAATATTTTCGGTTTTTGGGGTAAAAAAATGGTTGTTTTGTTAATGCCATATTGACAATTTTCAACCAATCAAAAAAAATCGTAGGTCATTGTATAATAAATATATTCAAGAATACTCAGTTTCAATTTGAAGTCGGTCGGTCAATTTCTCTTTGAGTTATGATGTCAGAAATTATAAAAAAAATGTCGTTTTGAGAAAAACGCGTTTAAAGTTTCAACTATTAATTCCGTCTAGATAGGCAGATGAAGCGACTTATAGCTGTGAGCGGTCGCCTTTAGAACGCTACCATTCAAAAACTATTCAAGATACGACCTTGCCGCTTTCACAGGATATTTTTGAAAGTATAATCTATAGAATTAGCAAAAAAAAATCGGGTTTTTTCAAGTGTCACACTGGTATAGCCCCTTAAAATGCTTTGACGAAAGATTCGGTATTATTTCTTTTTTATAAAAATATCGATTCTCGATCGAACGTTAATCCTCCGTTATTTTAATTTTCAAGAAACATCTTTCTCGGCATGATTCCTCAAGTTGGCACTCCAGCTGCCTGCCTATTTACCCTTAACGCCATTCGTCAGCACAAAATCTCGGATGCTGCGGCCATCGAGATGTTGATCGAGCTTCCTCTTAACATCAAAGTGCCCACTGAAAACCTTCTCGTTCAAATGGAGGATCTCGTAAAACTCGGTGATTCTGTGAATATGGAAGTACGGAAGTCTGCAATTCTGTGCTTCTCATCGATCATATACAGAACACTCAAGGAGCTTCCACGTCCTGAAGAAAGTAGTTTTCTCTCCAGATATCTTCGGTACTTCTTTGAGCACGTCCGAAGTTGGTATTTCTTTCTTGAAATTTTGTTGTTTTGTTAATGACATTACTTTTAAAATTAATTCGTATGATACGGTCATAGCAAAAATAAGCTTATGGTATAATTTATAGAATATACAGAATATACGTATTATTATTATTATTATTATTATCATTAATAATCGGTAAGCTCTGAAATTATATATATGATCTCTCTCTCTCTCTCTCTCTCTCACTATATATATATATATGATTTTGTTTTTTTCAATAGATGAGCCATCTTACGAAATGAGAGTTACTTACATGATGGCGCTAAGGAACGTTCAATTCGGCAAAGTTTACGAGCTTCTAGCGCCGATCATTCGCGGTGAATTGATGATATCGGAAAATCCAATGCAGATTCGTCTTCTAGCGATATGGGCGATCGAAAAATCGATCGAGCACGATTATCACTACGCTCACGATCTTCTCTGGCCCGTGATGGCCGACAAGAGTCTACCGGTCAAGATGAGAATAGCGGCTTATGAAATTTTGATGCATCAAGCTCCTACGATGACGGACGTATTGCACATGTACTGGTTCATGGTGTACGAGAGCAACGAACATCTCTATAATTATCATCACACGACAATCAAGGGCCTCGCGAATTCCGTCGATCCGTGCAAACTGCATCTTCGCGAACTCGTCAGAAAGATAATGCGATACACAAGGGTCCACGAGACCATTCACTACAAATTATCGTACGCCCATTCGATCGACTACAAGGACGAGAAATATAACCACGCTGAAAAACTTCGTAGCGGTGTTGTCGTCAATGAGGTGACCGGAATACCCGAGGTCTTGCAGTTCGAACACATCATTACCGATTCACTAAAACCCATCAGTAATATGGGCGTAAGTGAATAAAATTCCATTCGATTAAAACTCGATTAATTCATTCGCAGTAGCTCGTTCCTATTATTCCAAGTAGATAAATAAATCTCTCCAACGAATTAACCACATTGATTGTGAGAGATTCATGAGGGTAAACGGAGAGTAACAGTTCGAAATAAATAATTCATTTTATTCCAGGGGGGTGGGGGCAAACCATCCAAACCATTCAAAATGAGCATGGCAATGTGTTTATACAATACATTAAATATTTTTCGTCCATCAGCCCCCCCCCCCCCCCCCCCCCCCCCCCCCCCCCCCCCCCCCCCCCCCCCCCCCTTCATCAACCTCTCATTTCTTCTCTTGTTATTTTTCAATCGACCATTATGAATTCGAAGATACGAATTATTTGATTTGAAATCACCATACTATAAATTCAGTATCAAATTTTCATAAAAAATGGAGTATTTAAGTATATCTCTCACCTTCGCCTATATTCGTTTCGTCGCTTTCCCCAGGTTCGAATACACGTTGAGGGATGTGACGAGATTCTGAATCTCATGAAGCACGGCCAATTCACCGTTCCGGGCGGTTTGACGAACATAAATGTTTTGGAAGTGC
This sequence comes from Tryphoninae sp. A BG-2022a, assembly GCA_030522965.1. Taxonomy (NCBI): domain Eukaryota; kingdom Metazoa; phylum Arthropoda; class Insecta; order Hymenoptera; family Ichneumonidae; species Tryphoninae sp. A BG-2022a. The sequence continues at coordinate 8,687 of JAPYZT010005694.1, forward strand.
TGAAACGAGCCGCCCAGGAATTGCCCTTGTTGAACAAGATTCATTTGGACATTATCGCGATGTACAAGGGTCGCGTTGTCGTCGCTAATCATTATAATCAGCAAACCCTAAAGAGAATGTACGACGACGCGATAAGGTACATTTCTCACTACAAAAATCAATCCAAAGATCGTGTCCTCGTAAATTGGCAACACGTTATTTACGACCACCTGTACGAGAAGCAAGTTATCAGTGACATGGGACTCGCGGTCGTTTTCGAAACTCGTATACCAAATTTGGCGTCGTTGAAGATAGATTGCAATACCGTGACAGGATCGAAACCGGTAACTACGAATTTCGAAATGGAAGCAAAATTGTGGCGTCACGGCGATTATTCGATATCGATTTACAATCCGATGGCTGACGTTTGGCACGCGATCAGAAGATCAACTGCGACGGACGTCAGTGTACCGATTCGCACGACATTCGCGTACAATCCTCAGACGCACAATCTCAAGGTCACACTGCCGAGACTTCCGGCCACGAAACAGTTCTCCGTGGCTGGCGTTTTGACTCACGCCAAGGACTGCGTGACAGTGAACGAGGATGACACCGAGGCCCTCAAGAGATCGTGCCCGACGTGCCGTATTCAAGAAGACGTCACACTCGGAGTATCGGCGAAGAAATATTATCAGAGTAACGTTGATTCCAAGGACACGGGACTTGAATATTCCATGTCAATTTTCGACTGCGAAAGTGGCTTGACGCCGGTCACTATCAGCAGCGAATGGTACAGAGCTTTCACCTCGCAGCGCAAGAACACGTGGTAATTAATCGATTTGTTTTATCGCGATGGGTTAAATTATTCTTAGAAATACAATTTTTTTTCGTTTTTTTTTTTTTTTTGCTTTGTTTATAAAAATAAGTTAAATTTGTCGAAGATAGGAATACTTATGCGCGGAATTCAGTTATTTGGCAAATTCAATAATTTCTTGAATTTGTTATTTATGTAAATGCGAAATATTTGTAAAACCTGGCATTTATAGAAAATATATCGTCCGTCAGTCACTCAGTTTCGTGATCTCACGCCGGATTTGAAAATCGCTTTCTTCTTTACGAAGATGAAAATATATAATTAAATTCCTTAGGAACGATTGGCTCGTTCACATTTTAATGGCAACGCGTCAGCAGTTGAAAAACACTCTAATTTCCCCGGCAATGGGAAGCTGCGGTAGCCTCGTGAAGGTCGAATCAAGCATCGTCCACCCGACATCGCACGTAAGTTAACATCGGCGGAAGAACGAAATCCTTTTTCAAGGATTGTTTTTCTCGAGATTAAGATTCGTTTAACGCTTCATTAATTTAGGTGGATCTTACTATACGAGGAAGCTTCGAGGATGTGGATCACACCAATCCAGCTTTCCATCTATTTGGTAGTCAGAAATATAACGTTCGTGGTACTGTCGACGTTATCGCAGCCTCGACGAACACTTCCGTACGTTCATGGGACTTGAACGTAAATGTCGACGTGAATCAGGGCCACTTGATGAACACGGTTAAGGTTCAGCTCACGAGAAAGACTCCGGGCGACAAGAACCTCAAGGTCAATTGACCGAAGAAATAACCCTTTGATTTAACGTTGAAATTAAGTTTCACGATGACAATTTCTTTTTCTTAGATATGCGTAGATGCACAGAAGAATTATTCCCCCGTTGCCCTCAATCCGCTCAAAATAGGAACCATCAATCAAGAGATCAATAGCAAAATGTCCATCGCCGTAGGTCACACCGACGAGGACAAATGTGTACGCGACGATACTATGATAACGATATCGATGAAAGCCATACTTTCCGAGGAGCAGAAAAAGAAGTACAATCAGGATATCAGGACGATCGGAAACTGTGCCGCTGATATAAACAACCCCCTGTACGCAAATCCGAAAAATATTATTCCAAAAACGTTGAGCTGCTTGAACGACGCAATAGGCTACACGACACCCAGGAAGTACACAATAAACGTGGCACATAAAAAGGTGGGTACAAAAACAATTGAAATATTTATGAATCGAAAATTCGCAGTTCGCTTGTGCATTGTGCGTATGTAGATTTTAGCGATTAAATATACAAATCGTACCTATTAACTAATAATTATAAGGATTACGTTATTGCAAATTCTACGTAAAGAAAAAGCCCAGTTTCTAGGAGTTAATAAGTCCTTAAAGAAGGCATTTAACGGGAAAAGTTTGTTGCTTTTGGCTCTGGTATGCGAATTTTAGTGATTAAATACACAAATCGTACCAATTGTAAAAGGATTATGTTTTCCATGAAGATCTGTCGACGTTCATACATACTATTACGGTGTTAATGTTTAACAATTTTGTATTGACGTTAATTGTTGATTTTTTCGCGAACCGTTTTTAATAGTTGAAACATATATATATATATATATATATATATATATATATATATCTTCTTTGTGTTTAGGTGCCGCAAGAAGTTACATCGAGATTGCTGCAATTCGAGGACATTCTGCGTTCTTACCTCTTGCCGAATCTTAAATACAATTTAGATCACGTAGAAACGGGAAATATAAGGGTGAACGTTGAATACCCTATGTCCAAAAACACGGCCGATCTTTCAGTCATTACACCCGCTCGTAGTTACGATCTTCAGGACGTGACCTTTGAGAAACAACAACGTTTCAACGGTTTTGGACCCGTTGTTAAACCCGTCTGGTACTTCCCACTGGATAACACGCATTTCAGCATTCCATTCCTCTACAAATACACGAATGATCAGCGCAGTGAGTACTTTTTTATCGATATTTTTATACAACGATTCGATCTGGATTTTGAATATTTATAGAAATTTCGATTTCTTATTATTTTGTCGTGCAGAAATGTGCTCGGTCTATCCTCAAGTAGTTCTTACTGGCGATGGCAAAAACATACCATACGTACTAACCCAACAGTGGACCCTCATTACCGGTGACCACGTTGATGAACATTTCGCCGTTTTTGCTAAGAACGTTGACGATAACATGGCTGTGAAGATTTTCGTGAAGGATCACACGGTTGACATTATACCGAACGTGAACAATAACGTGGATGTGATGGCTGATGGTCAGGTCATGGAACGATTGTACCATGGTATTCTTGTGCCTTCCGATCCAAAGACCTGGATTTTCAAGTGAGTTTTCTTCAACTTTCCTGCTATTTTTTGCAAATTCGATTCTCCCGTATATCCGTATCTCACCATTTTCCATAACAAAAATCATGGTTTAAGTTTTTTTTTCTACTTCGTTTCACCCTTATTAGTCGACTATTTGTTGTTGTTCGCAGGGTAACCAAGTTGGAGAATCACATAATCGTACAGACGAGAGACGTACCAATGCTGATTGTTCACGGTATCAATCACGTTGCACTCGCCCTTGACACTTCGCTTCAAGGCAAAATCAGCGGATTGTGCGGTCATCTCGATGGCACTTATGTCACCACAATTCCTAAACCTTACATCATGTCGAATCCTTGAATTTTATAAATGGAAATAAGAATATGTTTCATCTAATCTTAGTTGTATTATGTAACATAAATATTCGTTCGAACAATGAAATGTAAATGAAAATAAAGAACTACATGATGTAAAACCTGCAAAGTTAAAAAGCCCAAATATTTTTACGTTAAAAAGATATTTTCCTGTCTAATAAAGCACTCTACAAACTATAATCTTGACAACGGTCGACCAAAACCGTCAAAGAAACGTGAAACCGCGATGTTACTTAACAGGAAAGGCCTTCTGCAAGAAAAAAAGACAAATCAAAAGTTGAAGAAAATCGAAGGGAAAAAATCAAATCAGATTCAGAAGAAATGCCGCGCATATACAGATTTTCATTGATGCAAATTCTCGATTCCCAAGGTGATTTTTACTCTAAGTCGAGGGAACTCGATCAGCGAGATGAATTATGATTCGAACTACTCTCTCGTTTCTCGAGGAGTCATGAGCTCTAATCGCGCCTGCAAGTTGATAATAAAGCCTGCTGTGAAAAAGATCTCAGGTTCGAATACTTTGGGCTTGGTTATTCGAGAAACGAGATTGCGCCCCGATTGAGGCAGTACTTCTTCAATTTTATTTATTCGCTTAATGATTTTTTGTACTCGATTAAAGACGTGTTTTTTTTACATACATTAAAGTACATTCCAGTCAATTTTTATTGCAAAATAATAAATAGTTCAAGTATCTCGAATAAACGTTTCTGGAAACCACGTTTTTTCAAACTAGTGCGGATGACAACTCGAGCAATAATAGACTCGTGATGTAACATTTTTGCACGACATTTTTTCTAATTGTATATTATCAGCTATAGTTGAACGAAGCCGTTCTTTTAACCCTTCGAGCTCTAAGGACGCATATATGCGTTAGCCTATGCGTCCGCGGACCACATAAGCTTGAAAGTACTCAGGTCTCAAAGGGTTAAATACTCTTTTTTGAAAGAAAATATTTTACATGAGAGTAATACTTTTTTTTTTATTTTGAAACATGTCCACATTTGGAAAATAAACAAAATCAAGAACGGCTCCGATCAACAATAACTACTAAAATTGTAACATATTTTGTACAACAATTTTATATCTGACTATTATTGCTCGATTTATCTATCGTCCGCAACAGTTCGAGAAAACGTAGAACGTTTTAAGAACAATTTATGTATGTACGAGGTGTGTTCAAAAAGTATCGCGAATTTTGTGTTTTTTCAAAAATTATTTATTTATTCATGAATATCTATTTTGTCCCCTTCAAAGTAA
>JAPYZT010005695.1:0-15288 GCA_030522965.1 Tryphoninae sp. A BG-2022a
CCCTTTTTTTATTGAAATCTGAACGGTACTTTTGGTAAAATACAATGAAAACTGTGATTTCGCATAAGACTCAATGTTAAATGTATGAAATTGTCAATGGCAATATCTTTTTTCTGGTTCTCTATAACCTCTTAAAAATTCAACTGGATTTTGTTCTTATCACAATCTCCTACTGTACCAAATTTTATTAAATTCTGAACGGTAATTCTATTACCGACAGTACTACCTTAATGTCTTTTGTCTTGTAAAACGTATTTCTCATTTACGTAAGGTACGTGGCAGGATGCAGAAAAATCAGACGCTTACCAATAACAACAATTGCACAAAATACTACAACGAACTTGAGACCACCAGATCGGCAGCTAAAATTAATTTAACTAATTGTGCCAATGGCAATCTACTTCACGCTGCAGGCGAGTTCGATCATTTGAAAGAAGGAAAAGAAGCAACGATCCGATATATAGAATATATTAAAATGGGGTTCAATTTGTGCAGCGCCCCATACCTATCTAAAGAAATAGATCTTTATGATTGCGAATTTCAAGTGAGTACCATTTTATTGTCAACGAAAATAAAGCTGAAAGGTTGAAAATATTGTTGAGCCTTTTCATTATCTATTTTCTTTTTTACACCAGTTGAGATTTTCGCTGCTTACAATTCGCACCGAATTCGATCGAAACGCTGGCGGTACTTTACTGGCTTCGGAATATACGTTTAAGACTATACGGCGAAGCCTCGATTATTGCGATGATGAATATGGAGTAAAGAAATTTACCGAGGACGTCGGCGTCATCGAGAAAAACTTCGACACGTGCTTAAAATCAGCGGAGGAAGCAAAGCAAAATGACTTATCTTCTCACGCATAAAATGTAATGGAACAGGGAATCTCTTTTAACATTGTTTTTCACGAAGCGTAGGCCGATTATGATTTATTAACGATGAAATGAAATATCTTCACTTTTTTGAAAAAAAGGATGTTGAAACTGTTAAAAATGTTTCCTAATAAATGTTCAAATGTATTATTATGTGTTGCTTTTATTTTGCCTGTACTATCCTGTATAATCACAAACCAAAGAAACGGGATGGATAAATATTTGTCATCAGTCTGCGAGCGATAAGGAAGAGAGAACATAAAAGAGAATAGAGTTTTCACATGAACGTATTGGAATGTCCCAATTTACCCTCTTAAGGATGGAATTTCAATAAATCGTTTCTTAATGGCTATCCATGTCGTTATAGGAATGTACTGTCAAAATTTCAGTACTATTTCATTCCTTTCAAGTTTTATTTTCGTGATAATAAGAAGTCTATGTTCCTGTCCAAGGTCCCATCTATCTTTGTACTAAAATTCATCAAAATTGGTTCAGTGGTTTACGGGTGAAATCATAACAGACAGACAGACAGACAGAGCTACATTTATAATATTATTAGTACTCTAGTATATTAGTATTAGCGTTATTATTAATATTAATATACAGTCAAACCTGGGTGAGCGAGGACTGGATAAGCGAAAAAACTCTATAAGCGAGAGTAATGGCTAGGTTCCATCATTTTAGCCCTCGAAAACCTCTAGAAGTGAGAAATAGAAACCTTTATATGAGAGAGCCGTTTTTCATGTCTAAACCTCTATAACTGAGACTGACACATGCCCTATACCTCTATAAGCAAGAATCGAGCATATTTACTATCTATTACAATATGATTTGTTATCCACGAAAATGGCACGAATTTCGTGGAAGACAAAACAAATCGGAAAGACAGCTATAAGCTCAACATGGGTAGATGAATCCCGGAGAAAGACGCCACCAGTTGCTAAGTATCAATCGCGTTCGAGAACGGGAATCCGGGGAACCCACGTACGCCGACATTGTTCAGAATTGTGTGAGCACGTTCACAGACAAAAATGACAGCGAAGATGGAGATGATCCAAACAGGATTTTGGATGCGGAAACGAGTATTCCAAAGAAGCATGAGGCTGAAACGCACTGGAGACGCTTCATCGGTTTTTTCAATTTTCGACGGTTATTGATAAAACAATTTTCGATAAAATTTATGAAATTGAAAAACACCAAAAAATAAGTATACAAATATCAGTAGTATACTTATTATAATAATAATCAGTATAACAATATATATGTAATTGTCTTGTTTTTATGAAGAAGTATCTCTGCCAAATTCATGTAAAAAATGTATGTACTATACATCTATCACTGTTCTTTGTATTTGTGTACATCTCTGTAAGCGAGAAAACCCGCTCCTACACCTCTATAAGTGAGAAACTCGGTTAAGTGAAAAACCTCCATAAGCGAGAAAAAGATTCCAGCCGCTTGAACACTCCCTCATCCAGGTCCCACTGTATTAATATTAGTATGAATTGAATTTTAATTGAAACGCGTGGCCAGAAATATAATTTAAATTTAAAAAGCCTTCCGGGTCTCGTTATACTAGAGCACCCTCTTATTAATGTCATCAAGACAATTAACTAATCAAGATGTTGAGACTCACAATTATTCTCGCCATGACAAATCTATTGTCGTTTATATAATATTCTAATAAAATCGAATTAATCTCCAACCCACGTGCGATAGTTATAATAAACGTTCGATGCTTTAGCAGCTGTGAATACGTCTTTGCAACCACGTGCGGTTCTCGGCACGTGTGGTCGACGAATATGTAAGTTCGCGACTAAGGAATATTAACGGGCTTGCTATATCGTTCCGAAGCGTAAAACATGTATTCTTTTCTGATAAGACTGATAAGGCGACACAGAAAAACTGCACTGTAAAAAAAAAATTCTAATCCTCTATGCGAATTTATGTCACGAAAATAAATTCTCGGACGTATTGTCGTATTTGCTTTGTCTTTCCTTTTGGCAACAAAAATGTTTGTGAAAAGTATACTCGGCTCATCGAGTGACGGTCGCGAAGAAAATCAATGAGACTATTTCTTGTTCCGTGGGAGAAAATAAATTTTCCTAATGAATCTTTCCGGCTAATCACGCGCCACTCGACCATCCCGTTTATTTCGAGAAACGACACGGGGGAAACGAAAATCTTACTTTCTTCGTTTTCCGATAAAAGATAATAAAAAATAAGTGAAAAATAACTACGGAAAAGGAAAAAAGGAAGGATGATATTGAAACGCACATCTCGTTGCTGTAACTCGATTGGAAGAGAGCACCCGGAACGGTTCTCATTAGTACCCAGGCATCGAACATTATCTCGCTGTGTGAGTAATTGCTATTAAATATTTCTCGGTTAATGAAAAATGAAAAATTCTCATTAAATTACAATAAAAATAAACGTTATTCTACCTTTGCGATATTAACATTAAGATAGATATATTTTTAAACATTTTTCATAATTATTCAGTCGATTGTAACTGTCAATTATTATTAAGAGGCAGAGCTACAAGCGACGAACAATTCGAAAACGCGTTTCATAATTTCTCCGGCACTGAGCAAACAATCGCGTTAAAATTTTGAGGGTATCTAGAGAATTATGGCAACAATTTTGGAAACATACAACGTTTAGTCACTTTTTGTCATAATTCTCTAGATGCCTTCAAAATTTGAACGCAATGGGTTGCTCAGTTTCGAAGAAAATACGCTTTGAAAACGCGTTTCATAATTTCTCCGGCACTGAGCAAACAATCGCGTTAAAATTTTGAGGGTATCTAGAGAATTATGGCAACAATTTTGGAGAATTGCAACGCTTAGTCATTTTTTGTCATAATTCTCTAGATGCATTCAAAATTTGAACGCAATGGGTTGCTCAGTTTCGAAGAAAATACGCTTTGAAAACGCGTTTCATAATTTCTCCGGCATTGAGCAAACAATTGCGTTAAAATTTTGAGGGTATCTAGAGAATTCTGGCAAAAAGTGGCTCTAAATGTTTTTTTTTTCAAAATTTTGACAATAGTGTTGCAGGCAACGAGTGATTCGAAAACGCCATCCGTACGTTTTCCGATACTGAGCGTTGAAATTTTGAGGGTATCTAGGGAATTATAACAACAATTTTGGAAACATACAACGTTTAGTCACTTTTTGTCATAATGCTCTAGATGCCTTCAAAATTTGAACGCAATCGGTTGCTCAGTTTCGAAGAAAATACGATTTCAAAACGCGATTCGTAATTTCTCCGACACCGAGCAACCAATCGCATTAAAATTTTGAGGGTATTTAGAGAATTATGGCAAAAAGTGGCTCTAAATGTTTTTTTTTCAAAATTTTGACAATAGTGTTGCAGCCAGCAAGTGATGCGAAAACCCCATCCATACGTTTTCCGACACTGAGCGTTGAAGTTTTGAGGGTATCTAGGGAATTATAGCAACAATTTTGGAAGCATACAACGTTTAGTCACTTTTTGTCATAATTCTCTAGATGCCTTCAAAATTTGAACGCAATCGGTTGCTCAGTTTCGAAGAAAATACGATTTGAAAACGCGATTCGTAATTTCTCCGGCACCGAGCAACCAATCGCGTACAAATTTTGAGGGTATCTAGAGAATTATGGCAACAATTTTGGAAAATTATAACGTTTAGTCACTTTTTGTCATAATTCTCTAGATGCCTTCAAAATTTGAACGTAATCGGTTGCTCAGTTTCGAAGAAAATACGACTCGCATTTTTAAATCATTCGTTGCACTTCACACCGACGCTATCGTCTGAGATATTATTGTTCTTACTATCACTGTTATTATTATGATTATGATTATTATTATTATTATTATTATTATTATTATTATTATTATTATTATTATTATTATTATTATTATTATTATTATTATTATTATTATTAAGAAATAACGAGTAAAATAAGAAGATCCGAGTTACAAGAGCTATTTCAGTGTCGCGTGGAAAATTCACAATCGTCAAAGTGGGATAAAAAATGAGAGGCGGACGACGGGCGTTGAATAATTCACGAACGTCTACGTCCATGTTCACGACGCGAGTCATCGTTTGAGATCCGAGATGGATCGAAATATGGGAAAATTCATGAACGAGGAACGAGTTAAAGGCTCTCTCTCTTTCACTCTCGTTTACGCTTAGAAAAAGGCATAAGAGAGCCCTCCGACTGCGACGGTCCCTCACGAGAGGTGCAACAAGTTGCACGATCGATTTTCTCGCTCCCAGCACCGAAGCTCGCCAGAACCAGAGGGGAAGAGCGTGTGTCTTCTCGTTAAATGATAAGAAACTAAACGATCCCCTGGAACGCTTTAAAGTCTCATAGGAGGATTGGATAAGTGACATAAAACAGAACAAATAAAAAAGAATCAACTTTTCACGATAAAAATATGTAAAGTGTCGTTTATCGAGAAAAATATTCAAGGATAAATTCCCAGCGAACGAAACGTTCTTTTTTCTTCAAATATCATGGTTCGACCTTTCATTTTATTATTATTATTATATCATTCGCGAATTTATTCGATTCCCTATGTAATTATAAAAATATTTTAAAAAAAACATATACAAACAAAATTTTAAAAATAGCGTCGTTCCATTAAAAAAAAGTATAACAAGCTTTAATAATATTTCTATTAATTTAATACTATAATTAATCACCGTGAAATTTATTATACGCCCAAACGTTGAATAATCCGGACATTTACTTGAAAAGTTCATATTTGATGAAGTTCTGGATAATCCGAGCGTACGCAAGCTCGTAAATTTTCATCAGTTTAAAAAAGAGAGCGAGTAAGAGAGACAGAGTGAATGGATAGCGAGACGTCACTTTTTCCACGAAGGTAAATTAGTGAGTTCTCGTTCAACAGAGGGAGATATTCACGTGTATACCTCGACGAGCCTAATCAAATTTCGCTTCAATTTCGGTACATCGACCCCCCATCCCCCTTTCCGCCCCTCTGCTCCGTCACTCGACTTTACCGACGAAACTTTGCCATTACGACCCTGCGACGTCATGCCAAAGGTCTACGTTCGCGCAAGTACGAGACCGATACGATTTATAGCTCTCCGTTGGCGAGCAAATCGGTAGTGACGTTGAGTTGGAGTGAGAGAGAGGGAAAGAGAGAGGGTGGGAGGGTAGTTTAGGGCAAATGTCCGGAAAGTTCGGTTCAAGGTCCTTCGGGAACCTGGACCCCTTCTTGACTTGGAAAATTTCACGAAAACTGTGAGGTGGAGCCCCAGCGGTTGGCTTATTCGAGGAAGCATCGGGGCATAAGATACAAAGGGTGGATGAAAACACCTGGACGAATAGGGTGACTTTGAGTACTTAAACTCTCGTGGAAGACTCCTGACCCGAAAAGCTCGTTTCTTCTTCCTTCGTACTGAATGCCTGCCCTCCCCCAAACCCCCACCGCAATTCCCATAACTCCGGAGGAATTTTCCCCGAGATATTTCAAAAGGGTTTTGATCGTTGGTGAAACGGCTCCCGACTTCGTCTCGCCCAAAGTAACCCGAGGTTATTCAGGAAAATCATAAACAAAGGATCATCCATAACAAAAAAAAAAAGAAAACGAATTTCTAAAGGTCTTTTGCCGACGTACTGAATATTTATGTCCGTATACCACGAGCATTTCGTGGTCGTCGTCTACAACTTTGCGGATTTTATACCGGGTGTCTTATTTTAATATTGTACGTGTACAACGGGTGTCATTTTTGAGTTTGATGAAAGAAAGCTGAATGGTCTGTTGCAGAACGATACATATTATACAGGGTGTTACGTTTTAAAGGATGAAGGATATACCGGGTGTCTTGAGAAAAAGAAGGTTTAATAAAGTTGGTGAAAGGTTTTTTAATTGTAGGTCTACAATTTCGAGGATTTTATACCGGGTGTCCTATTTTAATAATGTACGTGTATAACGGGTGTCATTTTTGAGTTTGATGAAAGAAGGCTGAATGGTCTGTTACAGAACGATACATATTATACAGGGTGTTACGTTTTAAAGGATGAAGGATATACCGGGTGTCTTGAGAAAAAGAAGGTTTAATAAAGTTGGTGAAAGGTTTTTAATTGTAGGTCTACTATTTCCAGGATTTTATACCGGGTGTCCTATTTTAATATTGTACGTGTATAACAGGTGTCCTTTTTGAGTTTGATGAAAGAAGACTGAACGGTCTATTCGAGAATGATGAATATTATACGGGGTGTCTGGTTTTAAAGGGTCAAGGACATAACGAGTGCTCCGAAAGAAAGAAAACAGGAAAAAGATACCAGGTGTCCTATTTCACTGTTGTACGTATATAAAGGGTGTCCCCCTTCGAGTGTGATAAACGATGGACCGAATTTTTTTAAGATCAATAAATAATGTTCAGCGTCTTTCCTTAAAAATAAATTAAGAATATACCGGGTGTCCTGACAAAATAACATTAATAAAGTTGATACAAAATTTGAACACTTGTATTCTTTTTGAAATCACAATATTTCATTGAAATATTTGTATTCATCACGTCACTATAAAATACATAGGAAAAATTTGATAAAACCATTGATTTTCATTTTTTAATACGAACCAAAAAAAAACCTGATCTATCACGTGACTTGATTCTGTGATGTAAAAAGTGAGATAAACTTTAAATACTTCACGCTCTAGCAAATGCGATGTCGTTCACTCTATAGCGAGTGGTGAGAAAAAAAAATCGTGGCAGAAAATCCTAAAATCAGGGTAAAGTCGTCGACATTGAAGGTGGAGGAAGAAATTTATACGTTCGAGTCACGATCGTCCCGCGAGTCTGACGATTACGTTCTCGCGATTTCGTGTGTCTACACGACGGCAAATCTTTCATGAATTTGTAAGGACGTTGTGTGGGAAGAATTTCTACGCATCTATGAACTTCGAGACGAAAATCTCGCATTAAAACCGCGCGGTATTCCGTTATCGTACACACAGGGGGTAAAAAAACATCCCCTATTTTCGAATTCCATCCACGTTTTTCGCCCTTGGTGATAATTTTTTTCTGAGAATTAAATATTCCCCCCCCCCCTCCCCCACATATAAAAAAACGTGAATTTTTATTAGCAGAAACTAATCAAACTATCAAATTTTAAAGTTGTAGGTAAATCGAGACTGGCTAAGACATTTGATCCGATCAAATTTGACAAAAGGGTTCGACAGGCTTGTGCAGTGTATTGCCAATACGAGACTATAGTCATGTATTATAATATAGGTCACAAATCTATATACGTGTATATAGGCAACCTGTCGTATGCTGTATGAACCCCTAGCTGACAGGAGTATTAGAGGCTTGGCCCTGGAGCTCGCCCTCTCCTTCCATTTGCTACCACTGCGCACACGATCACTACTCACGTCCTCGAAAACCTCCACTGCTTTGTACATGTATATATATCATCACAGAGGGTCCGGTCAAATTGCAAATCGCAATTGGAAGTGGTAACGCGGTTAAGCAATCGTCTATAAAGTGTTAAATTACGCCACTAGACATTTACACGGGCCACAATAATAACAATAATTATATAATAGTAATAGTGTAGTATAATAATATAATAATATATTAATATAATAACATAGCAATATATTAATATATTAATATAATGATATAGTATTATATTAACATAACAACACAGTCATAAATATATTAATATAACGATATAGTAATATATTACTGAGTAATAATAATAATAATAATAATAATAATAATATAGTAATATCATAATAATATATTAATATAATAGCATAGTAATACATTAATATATATTAATATAATGATATAGTAATATATTAATATAATTACATAGTACTATATTAATATATTAATATAACTATATAGTATTATAATATATTACTTATTATTATATATTACTATATTAAAGTATTAATATAATGATATAGTAATATATTAATATAATAAATCATAATAATAATATAATCATAATAATGATAACATAGTATAATGTTCGAAAGATAACGTTAATTGAGTTCTTATCGTCATCTATTTCTATTATTATTGATATCAGTATTATTATTTTAATAGCAGAGATAAACGTTGTCCACGCAAATTATTGCTAGAATTAAAGTATTTCCTGTCAAAAGGCAAAAAATGGGGCCGACTTTAATAGTATTTGATCGAGAAGTATTTAACTATAAAAACGAGCACGGTTCTGTCATGCGAATGTGCATAACTCTGTTTCAGCTACTCGGTTTCCCCCATTTGTGGATCAACGAGTTATTGAAAAATATTATTGGAGAATATGCGTTGCAACTCTTGAACGATATATATATGAATGAAAAGAGAGAGAGAGAGAGTCGCGTAGATAAGGAATCAGTAATGCTTTGTTCTCATTCGTTTCCCTAGAGAGACATATACACAGGGGAGGAGAGACACAGGAGGCTGGGGGGAACCGAGAGCTTGAACATTTAAACAATGTCGAGGGGGTTGATACCTACCATGGAAAAACAGGCCAGTAGAACTGTACGTACAACGACAGAGACGTTGAGAAAGGGAGAGAGGGGTTGTGGACTCGAAGATAGAATAGCGAAGTAAATGAATGTTACATCCACATATGGGCTGAAGTCTCGTGACCCAACTACCATACGTCACAACATCCACCCTCCCTTGTATCCCTAAATTGATCAACGCCACCCTGTCTATCAGTGAAGATAGCTTCGATTACGCCATATTAGCTGTGAACAATCGTTCGGCTTTAATCGAAACCGACCAATGTTCGACTCCCAACAGCTTTGTATCGAATAACAATATTTTCTCCAACGACAATACTTACGTTATAAAGCAATTTTTAATTTGCAAGAGAAATTATCATTAGCTCTATTCTCGACTTAATTAAAACAAACAAAAGAAAAAACAATTCGTGACATATTTATCGATCAATCTTTCACAATGAACATAATTTAATCTCAGGGGTTGAAAAAATTCGAAGAATTGAAAAATAGGGGTGTTTTTTTTTTTTAATTGAATACATTAACTTTGTATTCCCATTGGTTGATAATAAAGGTGAGAGATCGAAAAAAACGTTTACGAAGAAAAAAAAGTCTTCGAATAAAGACGAGAACGAGCGTTTCCAGTGGAATAAGCGACGTGGGATCGCGATTAGTAGTTACAGTCGACCGTACGGTCAGACACATTATTCGAGGCACGACAACCCGTGGCGCGAGTGAAAGAGACAGCGGAGCTGCTGAACACGATCGACAGTGGATAGGGACGCGGTGAGACCAGCCGTGATTAGTACCTATTGTCAATCTCACCGTCGTTCTCTCCTCGTCCATTACTAATTCCTCTCTCCCTCTCTTTTCTCATAATACTATATATATATATGCATTTCTCTAAACGCCGAGTGCGGGGGGTGGGGGGCATACTTCACTGAGCGAGTAGTCACGGTCCGTGTTGATCAGACGCGATTGCTCGGCAATTCTCACCCGTCATGTGACTATTATCCAACTCATTATTGTCAACTTGTCATATGACCAAACAAAGTCACATGACCGAAAGTCGTCATATAACCAATTTTTTTGGAATTGTCATATGAGAGAAAATTATACCACTCAAAATCGTCTTGCTGTAATAATAATATTAATAATAATAATAATTATTATTATTATTATAGTAGGACGATTTTCAGTGGTATAATTTTAGGTCATATGACAATTCCAAAAAAATTGGTTATATGGCGACTATAATATGACGACTATAATTATATAATGTAATATAATAATATCGTCCTACTATAATAATAATAATAATAATAATAATAATAATAATAATAATAATAATTATTATTATTATTATAGTAGGACGATTTTAGTGGTGATAATAATAATAATAATAATATTAACTATTATTGTTATATAATCATATTATTATATTATTATATTATATTATATTGTATTATATTATATTATATTATATTATATTATATTATTATAGTACATTATATAATTATATTATTATATTATAATTAAATTGTTATATTATATTATATAAATACATTTCTGTATTATAATTATAATATAATAATATATTTATAATAATAATAATAATTATTATTATTATTATTACTATTATGTTCATAAAAAGGTAATATTTCAGTCGAGAAAGCTCGGGCGAATTCCTTTCTCCTCCAAAGTAGAGAAATTAGTTTATAAATTGCATCTCGTAAAAGAAAATACTCGGTATTGTTCGAACGACAGTCCGGCAGTACCCGACGCTGCTTTTGGATCACTTTCGTACGTGAATCATCGCGCTTCGGTGGTGTACGGGATGGAAAGCCGCCGTGAATGAGAATTACATCGAGACAAAACCTCGTCGAGAATACGACCAAGATCGTCCCACCGTAACATCGAGTGAGTCTTTTTTTTTACATTCTCCTCGTTTCCTCGTATCTCTTGTTCTCGCGACGTTTCAGCCCTCCCTCTCTCTCTCTCTCTCTCTCTCTCTCTCTCACTCTCTCCTTTCACTTCGCTCCGTTACTTCTATATGTTTATGTGAAAAATTTCTTTTTGTTTTTTTCTTTCCTGCTCGGGCTTCTTTTTTTTTTCATCGCACTGTCATCCACCCACATTTTTCTTATTCCCTTCTTTTCTCATTCGGCTAATGTTAGTCGGCACTTCGGCGAACGAGGAAAAACCCCCGCATATTTATACGACGCGTTATGAGCTTTTTCTTTTTTTTTTCCTTTCGCGCCCCGCGAAAAAATAATATACCTCGCTTCATTCCGTGGCTTTTTGTCATTTTTCTTGTTTCTTTTTTCTCCTTCTTTTTTACACTTTCCTTCACCCCCTCCTCCCTTTCAGGACCAAACGTCCTCATTCTTCTTCCCTTCTTTTTTTTTCTTCATTTCACGTTTTTCAACCCTATGGACCGAGATAACACGTCTCTAGGGAACAAGGACATTATTATGCACGACTAGGGAACTTTCCCTTCTTTTACACAAATTTCATTCGAACTTTGGGCGAAAAGGATATAAACAATTTCAATTTCGTTCTGTTGTAACAAGGCTGTAAGCTTGATCCTGGATGAGAAGAACGAGTTCTTTTTTTCACCAACGTCGCGTTTCCGTATGACGCAAATCAGTTTTATTTATGTATGTGGTTATAAGGGAGTTAAAAGAAAAGAGAAAGGGATGGTGGGGGAGGGGGAGGGGGGAGGAGGGGTGGAATGAACGAACGACTTTAAATATTTATAAAATATACGAGATTACGTCGACGCCAGTGTAAATTCGAAAACGTTGACGTCATTGACGGAAATAATCCGAGAAAAATATATGAAGGAAATTTATTAAATAAATAATTAACAAAAAAAAAAAAGTAAAAAATTAATTTGCAATGATAATAATTGTAAATAATTAGAAAAAAAAATATTATTCAAAGAATTTATAAATTCTTGTTAATTAGACATTGTTAATTAGCAAGGATTTAAAACGTAATGTAAAAATTTTATTGTCAACCCAATTTACATTATTTCCACGTAATTACAAAAAATTTAATATTTTAGTTTGTTTCGTTTTTCTAATTCACGAATTTTTTTTTTCGATTTGTTTCCGGATTCGTACGAGAGACAGTGTGTCGAGCTGTTGTGAAAAGATCTTGTGTGTCGCTTGGGAAGCTTCCCTCGAGTATATAAGGGTAGAAGATGAAATCCCTGTCAATAATTTTTTTCTTTCCTCCCTCTTGATCTCATGAATGTTCATGAATTTCCTGGAATATTTTCTTCGCAGTTGGCGAGTTATTAAGGTAGGCGAGGGTATGTGGCTTTAACGAAAAGAGGAGTTTTGGTTCCAGACGGAATTGACTGCTTTCAAAGCCCTTCAATTCATCCCCCCCCCCTCTCTCTCTCTCTCTCTCTCTCTATCTGCCTCTTTCCCTCTCTTTCTCTCTCGCTCTCTCCCTCGTCGTCTCATCGTGGTCGTATTTCGTTTATCTGCGTGTATAGCAAGAGCTATTTTGAGGTATAACGATAGTAGTACACCCGGAGGATAAATTTCTATCTCGCTCCCTCTTTGTGACGTAAATACTGATGCCGGTCTCGTCACATGGTCTCCGGCCCATACACGACCCCCACTCCTTGCATATTGCTCCTCCCCCCCCCCTCTCCTCATATATATATCCTCATTTATCTCTCCGTCTCTCTCTCTCCTCATATATATATATATATATATATAAAGATAGATAGATATATAGATATAAAGATATATAGATATATAGATGTATAGATATATAGATAGATAGATAGATAGATAAAGGGAGAAAGAGAGAGAAAGAGAGAGCGTCCAGACATTATATATATATATATATATATATATATATATATATATATATATATAGGGTGAGTACTGGCTAGTTTATATATTAGGTCGCCCCTTCTTCGTGTTCTCAAAGGGAAAATTAATCTCTTATCGTGACGCCACCCATGGACTTTGTGAAAAAGAGGGGACGATAAGCCAGCATCTCTCTCTCTCTCTCAATCTCTCGCTCTCGTGTCACTATCTTTCTCACTTTATTTTTCTTGGAGTGAATTTTGCAACTGAATTTCGTCCATTCGAAGCACAATATTCGAAATTGCATCGTACGTAGATAGAAATATATTTTATCGAGATAATATCTTAATATCGAATACAATTTAAGGAAATGCATCGTTATCAAAATGACATTTGAGGTGAATTATCTTCATGGAAAAACAAAAGAAAAAAATTTATCGAATTGTTATAAAAAAATCAAATGTTTTTTATTGACTTTTGGGATTTGATCGATCATAATTTAGCTTTGAAAATTTCATCATTATCGATGAGTCAATCAATCAATCAATTAAAATGAAATAAAACAATGTTCCATTTTATTATTATCATTATTATTATTTTCAATATTTTGTTTTTCTATTTTCTACCCTTTAAAAAAATTGTATACAATCAACTTTCGTGACTCAATTCTCAATGTAAGAGGAATTAACGTTAAACGTGCGGATCGGTAGATAAATTGCTACCACTGTAAATTCCGGTAGGTTTACTGGTAATTAGTCGTGTACTAATTACAAAGTGGCGACTCGAGCATGAAAAGGGGGAAACGCGATGATCCGACTGTATCTGTGTTTCTCACACGCGAGTGGCTAACGTAGGGTGAAAAATGATCCTGTCTCAGCGAACGTTACGAGAAATACCTTGAATTATGGAGAGAGGAAAATAATAATAATAGTAATAATAATAATAATAATAAGAAGAAGAAGAAGAAGAAGAAGGAGAGAGAAAGGGAATAAATTTTGGAGTTAACAACAAGATCGAGAGACTCGAGACGGGGTTGAAAACCAAAGACAGGGTGAGATAAGACAAACTACGAAAAGGTTCTACAACGTCAGGCCCTGAAAGGTCTCGTTCGACGAAAAATAATTAATTCAGGAGGTGAGAGACTAATCCAGTAGAGAATCCTCCCAAAATTTCGACCAACCCGAATTCAGCCCTTTTGTTGCGAGGTTGGAAAATGGGACATGGGGTTGAAAGGCCGTTAGGCGACCTTCGTTGTTGCCATTCGCGCTGACAGCTCACGAGAATAGTCGGAAATCGAAGCTTTTAGGGTGATAGGGAAAAAATAAAAAAAAATTCACGAGAACACCCTGAGAGCTTTTTCAACCCTCGTTATAAAAATTATTATGTTTTTAGATACGTTTCTCTCAAGACGAAGAAATTTAATGAAATTTGGAATGAAATTTATAAAAATATTGTTTGTAATGAGAAGGGAATTTTAGTAATTTTTTTTATAAAATTTTTATTTTTTTTTTCATTTTTTTTTTTATTTTGTGGGTTCTGGGAGAAGGGCTAAGACAGAAAAATATTAAAGATATTTACAGTTAAATTTATGAAAATATTATTTGGAAAAAAAAGGAATGGTATTCATTTTTTTATAAAAGTTTCATATTTTTCTTACTTTCTTTAATTTCATCCCTTCTGGGAAAAGGGCCAACACAGAAAAAACAAAAGGCATTTGCACTCAAATTTACAAAAATATTAATTGCAAGAAAAGGGATTTTTATTAATGTTTTTTTTTTAATTTCCTTATTTTTATCGTTTTCTTTAATTTCATCCCTTCTGGAAAAAGGGCCAAGACAGAAAAAACAAAAGACAATTTACACTCAAACTTACAAAAACATTATTTGCAAAAAAAGGGATTTTTATTAATGTTTTTTTTAACTGTCCTTATTTTTATCGTTTTCTTTAATTTCATCCCTTCTGGAAAAAGGGTCAAGGTAGAAAAAACAAAAAACAATTTCCACTCAAACTTACAAAAACATTATTTGCAAAAAAAAGGGAATTTTATTAATGTTTTTTTTAATTTCCTTATTTTTATCGTTTTCTTTAATTTCATCCCTTCT
>JAPYZT010005699.1:0-10576 GCA_030522965.1 Tryphoninae sp. A BG-2022a
CAACGGAAAGTTGGTTTATAATAACGCGCATGAGAATGCGGGAGCCATCTTGATTCATGTTTGCACCTGACAAGTCGGGCATCAAGCGATTACGCATGCATCGCGCATGTACAATTCGCAAAATTGTTTTTTGGATTTGCAAGGATATGGTTGATTACCTAACGTTTTTATTAGTATATTCATGACCACCTAACGATTACGCATCATTTGAGCGCCTTGAAAAGTTAAATAAAGGAAAACAAAAATTTCGGCTAACTTCACGTACATCTTTAATTATTTTTTTTTTTTAAAGCTACCTAACGTTTTAATTAGACTACCTAACGCTACCTAACGACCACCTAACGATATAAAAAAAACTCAATTAATTAAGCGCAAGTTGGCCGGCCAACTTCATGGGGGTAGGCTGGAGGCTTCTCTATGAAACAAGAGGGCCCCGAAGATTTAAGGCGTCCTCGACGGAGGCGTCCTTCATTCTCAAGGTAAGGAACGACTATGGAACGGGTGTTATTCTTATTTCAGCAATGACGAGGCCTCGATAACGAATACTCCTCACTTCATGCCATACTTCACATCCTATATTGACAACACAAGCGCACTCGTGGCTGAATTTCCAACTACAACCAACATATATCTTTTTCGTCGATTTTAGGGACCAATTTTATCGTAATTCTCCTATGCCGTTAGATCTCCTTAACTCTAGGCTCCATGGCGCTTCCCTTACGCAAAACTATAAGATATACATGAGATGCACCGCGTGGTCGTATCGAGAGAAATAGAAAAAAACACGACCATGCTAGCATTCGACTTGTGGCGCCACTGTGTCCGTTCCTTTCAACGATCCTTCTTTTGTCCACTCAAGTAAGAATGAGTGTGAAGTTGGCAATGGAACATTGCAATTTCAAGTTCTTTAAGAATTCCGCGACTTGTATATAATAATAATTGATTACTTTGAACTTTTATTAAAACGATTTTTTTTCAGTGAGTAAAAAAGCAATCTTAATTACGCTATATATGTATTAGATAAGGTAGTCCAGTTGGAATGTATAAAAATATGACCGACTTCTATTCCATAGAGCCTAGACAGGACGAGATCACACTGTGGGTTACGGTAAGCTATGTAAAGTTAACACCTCGATTTTGACTATTGCATCTTTTTTAATTTATAACGATTGTTTGTCATTTGTTTTTGATTGTTTGATTAATTAAAACGGTTGTTTGATCATATTTTTTATCAAACAAATAAAACAAAAATGAGCGTTAAGTTAGCCGCAAATTATTGAAAATTTGTCTAATTTGATTTTTTCAAACGCCAATCGATTCGGAATCGTTTGTTGGAAACAAATAATATAGTTCGAACGTTTGTTTGATCGTTATTTGTCCAAAAAATCAATAAATAAAATTTCTAAAATTTGCGACTCATTTTTGTTTTGTTTGTTGGATAAAAAATATGGTCAAACAAACATTTTAATTAATCAAACAAATCACAAACAAACGACAAATAATCGTTATAAATTAAAAAAAGATGTAAAAGTCAAAATCGAGGGGCTAACTTTACATAGCTGTTATGGTAATGGTACACAAACGGTGGAGAGTAGTGTTTTCGTTTTCAGCCGGAAGTGCTGCTGAAAACAGTAATATCTATCGCGAGAATACCACTTTCCCTAAATATAGTCAATGACACTTCTTGCGATAGATATTGCTGTATTTAGCGCCACTCGCGTTTAAAAACGAAAACGCTACTCCCCACCGTTTATGTCCCCTTTTTTCAGCACTTTGTCAATAGAGTGTGGTCTCCTTCCATCTAGGGTTCATGTTCTACTCAATGACCTCCATGCCAAAGACACAAGAGCAGCGCCAAGTTTTTTATAGGTTATTTGCATCTCCAGGAACATGCTCTGTAAACACATCCAGGCATACTGTGTATACCTGTATACAATGCATACGGCACACATGTACACCAGACATACCGCACACGCACAAAAAACATATACTATAAACAGCACGCGTGTACATAGACGCACAGTACACACAGCACACTTGTACAATAGACATACAGTACATACATCACACCGAACAATAGCATACAGTACACACAGCACGCATTACAACAGGCACACGCTGCACGCAATAGCACAGAAATACACAGCAAATATCGAAAATCCAAATACAATTTCCGAAAAACTTGAAGTTTTAAGAATTTTCACACGTATTTTCAAAAGTTTCACCCGCATTACACCACTGATCCACATTACCCCGCATTCGATAATTTTCGAGCGTAGGGAAAATTTTTAAAGTAGGTGTAATGAGGGTAGCGGGGTAATAAGGGTCAATACTTCATGCGTTAATACCTCTGCTTTCCGCTAGATGGCACGACTACATTTCCCTCATTTTTGGATAAAATCAGCGAAATTTAGTGGTGCCATCTAGGGGGAAGTGGAAGTACTAAATGTAAGGTATTGATCCGCATTATCCCATGATCCCCATTACCCCAAATTAAATGACCCTCAAAAATTTGTAAATTTGCATTTTTCGATTAAACTCAAATAAAAAAAAACTCAAACAAACCAAATTCAACAATCTCTGGTGGTTAAAAAACGTATCGGATTTTAACAAAAACATGTTCCTGGAGGTCCAAGTAATCTACAATAAAATTAGGGCTGCTATTCTGTTTTCGAATAGAACTCATGTCTATTCCTACTGGACTGTTCATCCATAATGGCTCAGGCTAAAAGACATCAGAAAATCAATTGCTGCCATAGAAACAAAAAAAACTTCGCTATATATCTGTCCTGTATGTGGATAGAAAAATAACTTTGTTATATTTTTTATATGAAAGTTGGGCTTCAAAACTATTGCTATGATTTTCTAGTTGGAAATTGGCTCTTATCACATAGAATATATTTTCGCGTGGTACGCATTGATTAATATTCACATCAAACTTTTATTTAAATAAAACGAAAGCTATTAACTATTAACAAATTACATTCAAATAATGAAACAACATCAAACGATTATTAGATAACTGACTAAAGAAAAAGGTTTTTATATTAACCGACTAAAGTTCATGGACCCAAAGTATTATATTCAGTTTCAAATAATATAGATTTGATAATACAGTATTAATAAAATATATTAAATTATTATTATAAACTATATTATTACACATTAATATGAAAAAATGATTAAATATCAATATTTAAAAAAAAGTTTATCAATAATAGACCTCTGTGGTATCGACTTCATCGTGGTTTCCCTCAATGATGATTTTTGAAGATTTGACGATAATTACACTCGTGATATCTTCACGATCGACCGACAACAAGAGCTTTTCCATTTTAGGATATGAAAGCCACGAGTTACCTGCAGTATCAAGAATTTTCAGGTCACTTGACTAGGTGCATATAACAATTTTCGACCATGTAAATTGTCGGGACCGGATCCCTTTAAGTACCTTGCGGTTCGTCAAATAATCCTTGAACCAAATTTTGGCGAGAGACAAAGCTACTTCCAGGTCATATGGGCTTCACGGTCAAAAATAGAAGAAAGGCGGAGAATATAAGTAGCTGCGAGATAGAAACAAGTAACATACCCAAGTCCACGGGATACTGTGGATTCTACAATATGTACCTTGTCTCTGTTTTGCTGCGCGCGAGACTCGCAGTGGGAGGTGTAAGCGGTGTACAGTCTTCTTGATAAATTATAATGTGCTACAAATCAAAATTTGACTGAATCAACAAGCTTCCTACTAACAGAGAAAATCACAAGTTCTTATCACTCTATGACTGAGAAAGGAAAGTTTTCAACATATTTCTTAATCATCGTACAAACTATAATTCACAATTGATAATACGAAATCAATTTCTTAATTTCGAGTATCGCAATAGCTTTTCAATCATCGCACAACTGTTCTTTATCGTTATCGTTAGAAATATTTTTAAGTAACGATTACAATTTATCTTAAATAATATCGTTTTCTTATTCGTTGCGAATTTCCACGCCAATGTCTTTCACCTTTTTTTTAATAATTTGACTCGACTGTACAGGTGTAAAATCCTTAAGACGACAAATATTTGGCTGAGATAAGCTCTATTAGCGTGAACACGTTCTACGCATCTCCGCCTTGACTCCCAAGATTCTCTCATGGTATCTAGAATCTTGAAATGTTAATTCCGACAGTACAATACGGGCAACGAGCCGATCGCGACAGACCCGTTGTTGCCCGATGGAAATACGATCAATCGTCGCGAGTTTATATTCAACTGAATCCTAATACAACGAATAATTTTAATACAAAATAACTTAAATAAAAAACTACAAGTTACAACGAATTATATTAATTAATAAAATTAATTTAATTATATCGTACAGTCCCGAGTCGTGGAATTTTTATTTTTCATGTATCGCGATTAATCTTAATTCGCTATTTTAAGTGAGAACAATTTGAAGAGTGACGAGTGATAACAGTAGCGGCGGAATATTACAAAGACAAATTAGCGAGGATCATATTCAAAGAGGCACAATGAAGAACACTTGATTTATAATTATTCATTCTTATTATTCTAAAATTCAATACCTTACCTCTCGATCATACGGAGAAGAGAAAGAATGACGATGATCAAAAATTCATCGCGATACGATAACGAAGGCGCCGACCGAGATAATTTCAAGCTTTTCTATGTTTCCTCTAACTCTCCCGTACGCAGAGAGAAATTCAATTAAAGTTTACTGGAAAAGACGTAATATTGGAAATGGCGAGCAACTGTAGTTGAGAGGGTAGAGCTTAAGGTAGTTGAATCCAATGGAGAAAACTATTTAAAAATTGTAAAAGAAAGAATGAAACGAGATTAGAAAAATCGTTGGTAAGTACGCGTGCAACTTTGCAATTTCGTTTGGTCGATTCTTATTGGGTGTAATTTCATCGAATTACGATGAATAAGTAATTCGAGACTGTAAAAATAGTTGAAACTTTCATTTTATTTACGAAGTGAAATGTGACTTTATGATTTTCTTTATTTTTCCATCGATGTTTATCATTCGTTCGATCTGTTCGAATAACGATAAAGCCTCGGCCCCCTCGGCGAATGATGAATAGTTTGCCAAAAAAAAAGTATCTTACCGAACCCTGATATTTTGTAAGATTTATATACCACGCATATTTTTCTCGTGATCTATTCTCCGAGATTCGACACATACGAGAAATAACGTCGTTCTTAAATTTAATGGGTAGGTGAATGATAAAAAGCGGGTAGGAAGTAAAATTTTCAAATATACATACGTCGAAGTGATATATTATTCCTACGTTGTTCGCATGAACGGTTGCCAAAAATTTGACAACGTTCAAGCCCTTTGTGAAACTCTTGGCCATATAAAAAGAGAGAAAATCTGGCGATTAAGCTTTTTTCTTTCGTAGAAAAATTCATTCTTTTTTTTTTGTCGACTCACGTATACGTTGAGTCGTGGGAAATCGCGGTTGTGAGAATGAGCGAGGTCGACAAGGAAATACGATTTTAACATTCCCCTCGAGATGTAGCTTGTTTCTTCTTCAAGAATCTAGTTTGTTCGTCCTGTTACTTTTTGTTTGTTTTTCCTCGGGAAAAAGTGCCGCGTGGTGACAGAGAATAAGGGAGGAAGCTCAGAAAATTCTTTTCGTTTATAAAGAATTGGACACACGTGGGAATCAATGCTACGTCATTGATCGCAGAAGTTTGAATGTGGAAGATTAAATACCGATTTGCCTACGAAATTGATTTGAAAAAAGTAATCGTTTTGATAAAAAATATATATTATATACAAATTCGCAAAAAAGTTACCCCCGTAATTTTTCTTTCGTGGTTTTAACAATTTGACTAAAGTCACGGAGTCGACTTGTCCGGAAATATTCAATTTCCCGTGATTTTAGCTGATTGGTTAAAGCCGCGAAGAAAAATAAATTTAATTTTCCTTTCGTGATTTTAGCGATTTGACTAAAGTCACGGAGTCGATTTGCAAATCAATGTTCTATCGTCAATAGCAGAATTGTGAATGTGGAGGATTAAACACCGGTGTACCTACGAAATTGATTTGAGAATAAGTTAATCGTTTTAATGAAAAAAAAAACACATCTATACAAATTCGCAAAAAAAGGTTAGCCCCGCAATTTTTCTTCCATGCTTTTAGCATTCTGACTAAAGTCACGGAGTCGACTTGTTCAGAAAAATTCAATTTCCCGTGATTTTAGCTAATTGGCTAAACACTCGATGAAAAATAAATTTAATATTCCTTTCGTGATTTTAGCGATTTGACTAAACTCACGGAGTCGATTTGCAAATCAATGCTACGCCATCGATCGCAGAACTATGAATGTAGAACATTAAACACCGATTTATCTACGAAATTGATTTGAAAAAAAACGCATCTATACAAATTCGTAAAAAAGGTTATCCTCGCAATTTTTCTTCCGTAATTTTAGCGATTTGACTAAAGTCACGGAGTCGATTTGTAAATCAATACCACGTCATTGATCGCAAAACTATGAGTGTGGAAGATTAAATACCGATTTTCCTACGAAATTGATTCGAAAGACAGTTTGTCGTTTCAATGAAAAAAAAAAGATATCGAAAACTACAAACACACTCTCGAATATGCAAAAACTCGTACCAACATTGACATTGCTCACAACTTTTTTTTGTCAATTCACAAAAAACGTTATCCGAGCAATTTTCTTTCATCCCCGTATCTCCCTCACGTTCGTTCGTACCCATATCTACAAGTCGCGTATGACCCAGAGAAAGAAAAAGCAAGCAAGAGTTCCGAGTGGCTTCCGACGAAGCGACGAGAGGAAAGAGCAATATTTTTCATGACAAAATGGAGATTCGTCGACATGGAAGTCAAGATCGAAATAGACTTCTTTTTTTTTAAATTTTTTATTATTTCTCGTTACATCGACGAGTCCGTGGGAGAGATGGAGAGAACACCAGCGCACTATCCTCTCATCGCACATGTGGCTTATCCGCAGGGTTTCGGTCGAGGTTACGAATATATATATATATTACAAAACGCTGGGAACGTATATAGTAGAACAGACTGCACCGAGAGATAACGAAACTATGAGAGAAAAAGAGACATAGAAAGAAAAAAAAGAAAATAACAACAATAACAAAATTGGATATCAAATGGAATTCTGGGAGCATTACGTTCAATTCCAACGTGATATAGCCACGTTTGGAATTCGCTCGTAACACGTTGAAACGTACAATTTTACGCATCCGGAATTTAAATGGGCTATGCGGAAGTGTACGTGCGTTTCGAGCTTTTACATTTGCACGAACAGGTTTACGCGAAATATACGCGAGAGCGGGAGAGAAAAATGTTTTTTTCCCCACCGGAAGATCCGCGCTGGAAGTAGGAATCTCCCTAGTATTCCGGACAGGAAATATGTGCGTCCTGGCTCCGGAGACTGGTTGGATTATTAACTTATACTATCCAACAATTTTCCAACAGTCTTTCCTTCGATCGAATTTTTTCATCCTCCATCCGACCCTCGGGAACGAACTGACCGAGTCGCCAGTCACCGTTAGAGCAAAGTGGTCGCGTAGGCTTTCATAGAGTTTCGCGTTCCCCGAGGCGTTTTTCACCTACTTGCTATGTTTCGTTATCGCAAAAAAGAAGTCGAAAGAACAAAAAAAACGCATTATGTTTTTTTTCTTCGTTTTAGCGTTTTTTTTGTTTCGGGAAAGTCGTCTAGGGTTTTATCATTACGGGAGAAGAACGTGGAAAAGAATTCCAGGGTCTCGTCGAGTGCTCTACCATAATGCTGAAACATCTGACAAGTTCGTAAAAAAAAGAGCCTCGTGAATTTCGCAAGTTTACCTTACGTACTAAAGTATCGTTTCGCTTATTTTTACTTTTTATCAGTGTGACTGTGACATTCTGAGGTAGCAGGCTGTCTCGAAAATTCAGTGATAAAGGCTTTAACCGTGCAATGTTTACATTTGAGATATAACAAGGCCAATTTATGAGGGTGAGAAAAAGAACAAATTGTATTTTTACCTCTGGACTGTTCTATTTTTCTTGAAATGTGTGGTTTTCTTACCAACCATCTCTCTCTCTCTCTCTCTCTCTCTCTCTCTTGTTCGTGTTTTTATACATAGATCAATCCCTCTTTTTTCAATTTTCTAGATAACTCCCTTTCTCTATGGTTCCACTCCACGTTTCACCAACGACGTCTTTTCGCAAATGCAAGATCTACCTGTCCCTTGGGAAAGGATATCCTCTTCCACAACTTACCTCTTGGGCTTTTTCAACGTATTCTCGTAGATCAGATCTCTCTCTCTCTCTCTCTTTCTCTCTCTCTCTCTCTCTCTCTCTCTCTCTCTCTCTCTCTCTCTCTCTCTCTCTCTCTCGGTCTCTTTCTTTTTCTCTCTCCTCTCTTTCTCTCTCCCTTTGTAGTGGAAACTGGACACCTTTACTTTGCTATTCCATTACTGGAAGCACGCACGCGTATAGGCCTAGAACGGAGGATAGAGGAATATTGAGAGAATGATGAGTATGAAGACAGCCGATGGTAGTTCGATCATTAACCACGTGATTCTGGAATCTCACGTAGTACTATCGAGGCGATAATTGACGATCCGTTAGATGCAAGTTATCGCCTTGATATTTAATTCTACGACACTCGTACTATTTGCTATTTTTAATAGCTTTTTTACATTGGTATTTTCTCAATAATGAACATAGTTTTCGATAAATTATTATTTTCTAATATTCCTAACATTGATCGTTGCTAAAAAAAACTTATTGATAAATTTAATGCAATGATAAAAAAAATAAAAATTCTTTCATACAAAAAATAATTCTGACAAATTTTATGTAACTGTTTCTGGGATTAATGATCGTAACTTTCAATAAAATATTATTTCCTAATGTTCCTAACATTGATCGTTGCTAAAAAAAACTTATCGATAAATTTAACGTAATGATAAAAAAAATAAGAATTCTTTCATACAAAAAATAATCCTGACAACTTTTATGTAATTGTTTCTGGAATTAAAGACCATAATTTTCGATAAATTATTATTTCCTAATATTTCTAACAGTGATCGTTGCTAAAAAAAGGTTTATCGATAAATTTAACGTAATGATAAAAAACATAAAAATTGTTTCATACGAAAAATTATCCTGACAAATTTCATATAATTTTATTTCTGGGTCTAATGATTATAACTTTCCATAAATTATTATTTCCTAATATTCGTAACATTGATCATTGCTAGAAAGAAGCTTACCGATAGTTTTAACGTAATGATAAAAAATAAATAAAAATTGTTTTATACAAAAAATAATCCTGACAAATTTTATGCATTTGTTTTTGGGATTAATTAAGAGGAGCATGCGCATGTATGTCATAAGAATGATCGTAATTAATGCAGCTATTTGAAAGAATTCAAAGAAAAATTGAACAAAACAACGAAGTGTTGACGAGGGATGATCCCCGAGCTTTTCTAGTTGTAGCCTGGAATTCACATTTCCTCTCGTGAAGTAATAAAAGCTCGTGTGGAATGGCCTTTGCCATTCGCGAAGGATTCTCTGTCGCTTACTCTCGTCCACCTTCGTACAAACTTTTTTGCTAACCCGCGGAAACGTTTTTGTCGAGCTCGACGATGATATTTTTGACTAAACGCTTTTGTCATAATTTATTATTAAATTTTCGATAAAAAATGTGCTGACTATCCTTGTGAAAAACTGGCTGTATAATGGACGGATAGAGATTTTTTTTCTTGGTCGCCCGAAGTGACGGTCACAGCCGGATCTTGATCGTATCAAATTTCTCATCTCCTTAACATGTGCCTCTGTCCTTTTCTCTCTTTCGTCCTCTCTCGGTGACGTGTCCTTCATGAAACAAAAGTAACGGCTGATCGTGCTCGATCGATCAAGAATCGTCTGGAATATCGCGTTACATCAGTCTCGATAACATTTTCCTTTTATCGTTCGCGAATAATTTCATCGTGATGGAACGAAAAAGAAGAAAAAAGAAAATGAATTCACCAAAGTACCAAGAAAAAGAGATCGGCGTTAGGAGTATAAGTCAATATCCTGAGGCACGAGGAGTCAAAGAGTTTCATAATGATAAATCGTTTAAGTTCGATCGATACATCGGTCTCGATTAATGAACAAATTAATTAATAATATCGATACAAAATAATATTATCAATAATCTTACCGTGAAACAATTCTCTCTCCTTCTGGAAAAAAACGAATTCGTCCTTGACAATATTTTATAACATGACAACTTCTGTGGACAAAATTTTATGATATGGCAACTTCTGTGGACATTTTCTTGACTGAAAATTGTATTTTATGTGTGAATAACAAAAAAAGGATAAAGTAAAAGAAGTATCATCTTTCCACGTCACGTATCTCGTTCGTTCTCGTTTGCTTAACAATCCTGATAACCATAATATATATCCGAGGAGCGCTCGGCTCGTGAAATATCAGTCACGTATACGTTCCCATCCGCGAGATGCGAAATATCGATTCTGTTGCAACTGCATAATTACGTATTCAACAGGCTGCTTAATACTATATATATATATAATCT
>JAPYZT010005701.1:0-10580 GCA_030522965.1 Tryphoninae sp. A BG-2022a
TATCATCACACACGTCATGTGAAATATCAAATGTAAACAACTGATTTAAAAAGAACAAAGGCATTTTACGACACAAGGACAATACTTCACATTTTTCGAAATCATTGTGTTTTTGGCATATCTCTATGTAATTTTAATATCAGATAACTCATTGAAACAGTTTCATTACAAATTTGAATGTCTGATCAAAAAGAGTATACCATTTTTTAAATAACTAAAATTCACTTTTAGAAACTAAACTTTTTCCCTCAAACTATCTTTGACTAACTATCATTACTCGTTTCTTTTGCAGAAATGCCAAGTACGGCTAGTTCATTGCCCGTCAAGAATCTCTTGTCCTTACTACGTCAAAAGTTGGGTAAGGACATTACCATTGAGGATGTCAACTGGAAGAATTTGACAGACCCCGGTGAGAATTACGGTAGTCTCATAATCGCGGTGAACGTGACCGTCGTAGGAAACTCGAAAACGGAAACGCACAATCTGGTCGTTAAATTACCACCGCCCTCGGCATGGTTGCAACAATTGTTCAACAGCCCGTTTACATTCGTGAAGGAGTTACAATTTTATCGCGACTTAACGCCGGAACTTCTCTTAATCCAACGCGAAAATGGATTACCAGAGCCAGAGAAGACGTGGCTCGGTGCTGATTACTACGGTGGACGCGTTGGGATTTCAGAAACGGAGGAATTCGACGATCAAGCCGCTATAGTATTGCAGAATCTAAATTTTACGGGTTACAAGACAGTGGATCGTCTCTTGGGTCTTACCAAGAGTCAAGCCGAATTGGGTGTTCGACAACTCGCTAAATTGCACGGAACAGCAATCGCTTTGAGAACGAAGAAGCCGGAGGTTTTTGAGACAAAGGTTCTACCCGCGTTAGGCCAACCAGCGAACGAGACTGCTAAGAGTTGCGTCATGGACATGGTGAAGAAAGCCATAGAAGATTTGGAAAATATACCACAAGCTCGAGCGTATCTTACGAGCGTTGCTGCGACGATGGAATTCATCGCTAGTATGGAACATTCCGTCGTCAATGAGATCAAGGACCAATGGGCAACCTTGGTTCACAATGATTTTTGGATCAACAATATGATGTTTAAGAACGACGATTGTGGCAACGTCGTTGACATGAAAATCGTAGATTTTCAACTGTGCGTTTATGACTACGGGGTCAAGGATCTCATATTCTTCCTCATCTCCAGTCCAACGAACGAAGTCATCGATAACGATTTCGACTATCTGGTCGATCTCTATCATTCGTCGTTCGTGAAAACTCTTGAATCGATGAAGATAGATGTTGGAAATTTTCCCAAGCAGCAACTCGTTGATCGTTTGAACGAATGCGCTCCGTTGAAGTTCGGACAGTGTCTCATGATGAATCAGGTTATTAAATCCAAACCAGGCGCCGCACCGAAGATGGAGGATATCAACAGCAAAGAAAGCTTTCTGACGATCGGTGGTGGTGAAGTTTACCAACAAAAAATGTTGCACACCGTTCAATTCTTCGACAAACGAGGATGGTTGAAAAAATAGTTGGCAATATCCATGACACCTGGAATGATGGGAGAAAATAAATAAAGGAACGGAAAGATTGTTCGTTCAAATGTTGAAATATGTTTGTGAGGTTTGCAAGAAAAACTGAGCGACGAATTCGCTGCGACGTAAGAAGCGCGGGTGCTGGATTGTTGTTGATATTGATAATATCGAAACTAATTTTGTTAAATAAAACAAAATTGCGACAAAGATTGTAATTCTACCTATAGTCTTTCGTAATTGTATGATTCAATATTTATAAGTTATTAATATTAATATATCGTAGAAATGAATAATAATTTAATGAAAAAAGACGTGGATTTTTGCAATAAATTTATCTAGAGATTGCGTTGCTTGCAGGAATGAAAATTCTTAGAAAATTTTGTGGCCCGCTGCTACCAGTGTTTGTGTATGGAAAATATAAAGCAAAATTTCCCATTCAATTTTGAATGTGCGCTTGAAAGAAGGTAGTTTTGTTCCAGGAAAACGTAGAAATGAATAATAATTTAATGAAAAAAGACGTGGATTTTTGCAATAAATTTATCTGGAGCTTGGGTTGCTTGCAGGAATGAAAATTCTTACAAAATTTTGTGACCCGCTGCTACCAGTGTTTGTGTATGGAAAATATAAAGCAAAATTTCCCATTCAATTTTGAATGTGCGCTTGAAAGAAGGTAGTTTTGTTCCAGGAAAAGGTAGTTTTGTTCCAGGAAAAAATATTTAACGAGAATTTTAGTAAATCTAAAGTTTGTCTAGGGCCACGTGGACTATAGATACTTAAAGACAGTCCTATCAGTAGAAATGTTTTACTATTCATACGACGATGTGTCGTTTATTCCAAGGTAACGATAGTTTTGTATCACGACGACGCTAGGTGCTCAACGTTGACTGAATGTCAAACGTCGATAAATGGTAGGAAAAACCGTAATTCTGTTTTTTTGATGTCTGATTTCAAATGTCGAGAAAAAATTTAAAAAAAAACACCATGGATTTGGTGTATTAATCCTGCAGGTTCCAAGATTTTGCCTTTTACCTGAAATTGCAGCACTTTGTAATAAAATACTTACAACACTTATATAAATATGAAGGGAAGAACTGCCAGATGGAATTGCACATAGAAAAATAAAATCATGGAATCCCTAAAACGTCAAAGTCACAGTGTGAAAAGAATACGCACGCTCGCTATAGCATTTTATCAATGTCAATGATTAATTTCACATTAGATCTGATTAAGTCCACTGAAATCCCTGATAGGCGCATGTAGTTATTAGTCATGAAAAATATGAAAGAATACAAAATTGGGGAAACACTTACCTCGAGAAGATCGGCAACGGCATCCGGTAGATTGAATTCCCTAACGACACGTAATCTCACTTGTCGATTGATCTCGTGCCTCGAAGAGAGCGGTAAGCTAACGGCTCTTTGGCAACTCGGGGATTGTCGTAATTTCTGTTCACGCTTGAGCATCGCCGACATCGTAGCAGAGTCTGGTACTGAAAAGCAAGGAAGAAGAACGTTAGAGAATTATAATAATTGAATCAGAAAAATTCTAGTGTATTTAAAACTATGGATAATATTATTGAAATGAATAGCAATTGTGAACCACTAAAAACCAGTTTAAGAAAGAAACAAAATTCTCTACCAGGCAAAGCTGCGGACAATACATCAACGCCGACCGCTCCCATTGACCTTGGTTTCTCGTCGACCATGTATAGAGTATCGGGAATATCGGGAATGTAACGGGCTCTTCGCAATCTCACTAATTCTGTTTCCTGAACCATTTGTTCTTCGACTAGAGCCTGTAAAATAGAGAGTACAACAATCACGAAGGAAACAATGATGGTAAATGTTGTTTGTGTTTGGACAAACAACAAACAAAAAAGTACCTTAATCTCTTCGTAGTAAGGCATGAATAATCGAGGTCGTACGAATAGTCCATTCCTCTTGCCTCCTCTTATCCAAGCGTTTATTCGCAAGTTTTCTCTCTCGTCGCCAATCATGTGGCTTGGCGGTGTCGACACCAAACCTCTTCTGATAGCCTGAATAAAAAAAAGTGCTTTTTAATATTTTTTCATTCCAGAAATTAATAAATCTTAATTTTTAGAAACGGAGGAACAACGTAAAAGTTTCGCAATGTAAAATTCTGCGAGAGAAGATTGGTAAAAACTATGAAAACCTACTTGAGCTAAGATCTCGCTACTGCCTGGCAGAACATGGTCCATCCGTACGAGTGGCAAAAGCTCACTGAGTATTTCCCGCAGTTCTATGTCGCTCAGATCTCTTTTCTTGACGCCTTTTCGCGTCACCGAGTGTACCGTATGACTCAACAAATTTGGTTCGCGATCCTCCATACGACGGACGAGCTCTTGCTCGCCCCATTTCAGTACAGCTTGCAATACTTCAAGTTCGCTCGCTTGAAGGAAATGACTCTGGAGAACATTCGTCATGTGCGTGTGATCCAACTGATGGAGTATCGGCGACGTTACGACGGATTGAAACTCTTCGCGTAGAAAATGCAACGCTTGTCTATGCACCCAGGCTGAACCGTGAGGTTGGCTCGCCCATCTTTAGAGAAAATTCAAAAGAATTTAATTAGCATCATCTGAGCATTGAGAAAAATTCAATTTGAAGATTTGTCTGCTTCTACCTCAAAACCGTCGCCAGTGAATCTTGAGTGAGCCATTCTAGTATGAGATCTTCGCATCCTTGGGAGAGTATATCAAGCTCCAGAAATCTACCGATCTGATAAAGTTCCATTGCTTCTTCGAGTGGACTCGGTCGCATTCTCCCTGTGTGCGTTAACGCTTGAACCTGGGACAAAATAATATACAATATTATCGAAACATTCCACTGTACATTACACTTTTTGTACACGTATATTTTACGTAAAAAATCTCTCTCACCATCTTCCAATCAACCCTTTTACATTATAATTTGTTTACGTTATAGCTGATATTAATAGACAATGGTTTCAGAGTCTTTTCCAGTTCCAAAATATTTGCAAAACTGTCGAATAATAATCACAGAGGAAAATAATTCCTTGAATATTTACCTCGCCAAGACTGCCGGCACTGTTACCACAGCCGCTGCCGCGAAGTATGAGCGACAGATCAACTGTATCGAGATAAACGGCGTGCAGCAATACCCTCGCGTATCTCTTTGGAATAACGCACTCGTCCAGGACTATTCTAGTTGGTATGTGAAGCGCTCGCTCGGTGTGATCCTCGCCCGATCTTGTTCGGCGTTGTATCAAATTGCGAAAAAACGGCGAACGTGCCGACAGTATTGCCTTATGGCAACGCAATTCGATCTTCGGACGAAAACCATACTCGGAACTTCCACTATCCGGTCTCTGATAGTCACTGTCCGAGGTGAATACCAAGGCGGCATCCGCGTAATCCCCCGTGTCAAGAAGATAACGAAGATCATGCTCGAGAAGATTCGGCGTACCCAATTCCTCGCCGAGTCTTCGCAACAGAGTCGTGTCGAGGGACGTGTCGTGAGGACATATATCGCCTGTATAGAGGTAACGCAAAAGTGCGGAAAACATTTGCACCTCCAGACTCGGTATCCTCAGGTCGAGGCAAATTCGAGCCCCGTAGCCTGCAAGCAATGGAAATGGGTGAACATTATTTATATAGCCCAAAGGTTTACAAGAGAATTAAACAAATTTGAAAGTCATAAGGATTCCAAAAATAATTGCAAATTGCATAATTGTGACTAAAAGAATTTAAGTTATTTAACCCTTTAAGCTCTAAGGACGCTTATATGCATCAGCCTATGAGTCAACGGACCACATAAGCTTGAAAGTACTCAGGTCTCAAGGGGTTAAATTTCTGTTGCACGGAGGGAATAAAAAGCTTCCCATCTCAATTCCATACCTGGACATCCAGCCAACAATTCTCTAAAATAAGGACATCGGGATGAGAGCAGAGCCCTGTGAACGGGGAAACAAGCGCCTCTGTAAACGAGATCGACGTCGGTGCAATACTTGTAGTCGTAGAGAGTCGAGAGATCTTGTTTAAAGGTTGTAGCCGGAGGTCTCGCAAGTTCGGCCTGTACATGTAAATCCTTAAGCGCAGCCAGAGCCTCATATTCCTCGAGGAGCGCTCCTGCCTCAAGAGGACTCCAGGTCGAAACAAGTTCTCTGATGACACGTCCATGATCACAGGCTTTCGATGATCGACGTCTTCTTATGAATTTCTTTCGCAGTGTCGCGAAACCCGTTACTCGTTTTTTTCGTTCCCTGCAAAGAAACAAAGAAATACGATTAAACAATGATAAACGATCTCTTGAGCAAGCAAGCTATGAGAATGCAGTTATATTTAACGACAACGTTTCTGTCGTAGTAAGAAATATCCTTAATGATCGATAGATGATGATTGAAGATTGGTTTGCATCATGGCGGACTTCATGGAAACGAAAACTATTGCAGCATCAAAATTATCTTCATTACATAAATGCGTCGATAAGAATCGATCCACTATGATGGAAGTATTGAAAGAAGCTGTTACCATCCCAGCGCTTTCTCAAGAAGAAAAGTATTTTTCTGACATTACGAGAATGGTATCGCCAATCGTACTTTTTACATTCTCAAAAAAATTCTATTTTCTTAACAACGTGAAGAAGTACAATTGTGTTAATAATTCCTTTTCTTTCAATAATTAATAATTTTAGCTGAAGCTTTGTCAGACAAAAATGAACGATTTGGGTGCTACGACAGAATTGCTTGAAAGTAAAAATATAAAAAGTAAGGATGGTACGATTTATCCTCCCGTACTATTGGGGAATTTGTTTATTGACGAAGAATTGAAAACCGTGTGTATTTACGGTTATGTTGGTTAGTAAAGATTTATAACGAAATGTAAACAACGATAGGAAACTCTAGAATTGTTTTATCAAAGAGAAAGAATCTTGCATATATAGATTCGGTATTGGAGAATAGCGAAGACGATTCAGGAATTAAAAACTTTGATATGATCGTTAAAAATGAAAAAATATACGGTGTCGGTGTTTCAAGAGGCAAGGGACCATTATTATCTTGGTTGAACGCACTCAAAATATACGTCGTTGCCAAAACAGAAATTCCGGTGAATGTTAAATTTATCGTCGAAGGAATCGCTGAATTAAACAGTCCAACTCTCGCAGAAGTTCTTTCAAGAAAGAAAGATTTTCTCATAGACATCGATTACTCGTGTCTGATGATAGACAACAAAATCGTCGATATTCCCTGTCTGCGATATGGTTATCGTGGAGTTTGTCACTTTTCGCTGGACATTCATTGCGGTCACAGTGACATCGATAGTGGAAAGTACAGCGGTGCTTTTGATCAACCACTCATTGACGCAGTTCGTCTTGTTTCCAGCCTCATGGATAAGCACGATAAGCTCGTTCTGCCAAATGTAAATCATATTATTATACGTCTAACGATTTTTGGTTAATTAAAAAAACTTAATTTCAGATACTGAAAAACGTCGTAGGTCCATCCTTGGAGGACAAAGAGGCGATTGAGAAATTCGAGCTGAACGTTGACGATATGAAGAAAAAAGTCGGAGTCAAACGCCTGAGACACAAGGATAACGCTTCTCGTATCGTCATTCACAAAACTCGACTTCCAAGCCTCAGTATCCATGGATTTCAGACCAGCATGGAATATTCGGATCGGGACAATCGTGCAGCAATTCCTTGCAGGTAAATCATCCTACATACATTTATGAAGATAAGATTAGAACATAATTTGATATAAAAATATAATCAAAATTTACATTAGACAATGTTCATCAAGAAATTGTTTACATAAAAAGCAGTAAATTTCAGATTCATTCACTCTGTTTGGTGCTTTTCCTTAAATAGCTTTGATCAATTCTGGGTATTAGTTTAAATTTAAAAGCTTAAAAGTTCTTCAAGCGTATCAGAGACTTTGATAAGCTTGAGATCTCGTATTAAAAAGACTTCTGAACTCTCGATATATGTTGCATTACAATTTTAATGCTCGTAGAACTGTGGCAAAGTTCTCGATAAGGCTGGTGAACAACCAAACCTCTCAAGATACTTGGACCAGTGTTGAGAATCATGTAAAGAAAGTATGGAATCGATGTAAGAGCACAAACGACTACGAATTGAGAATGGATGCAGGAATCGATCCTTGGAAAGAAGATCCTAGAAATCCGCATTACACAGCAGCGGCAAATGCCGTTAAATTGGTTCGTCCTTCTCGTTTGTCGTTGAAAAGTCTTATTGAAAACGTATGGATTTTCTTGTACTATGATAGGTTTATGGAGAAGAGCCTTTGTACGTGTGCGATGGTTATACAGTGCCGGCAGCAACGATCCTTAAAGCAGCTTGTCCTCGTATTAGCTCTTTGGTTCTTTCCCTTGGGTGAGTATTATTTGCTAGAAAGTTAAAATGTGTTTAATAATGCTTCTGGTATGCAGTCATATCCAATAGTCGTATTCGATTATAACTGTAACACGTTGGTCGCCAGTGCAAAAAAGAGGAGCGATTAAAAATATATTCTTTTGATAGTTTCAATTTTGTTAAGTCGTTGCAAATTCTTTTTGCTGTGATTTTTTAATTGTCAATTTTTTATAGTTTCTACTCAAAACTGATAATGGAGAATGATAGAAGTTATAATTTGCATCTTTTTTAAAACAGTGTGTGTTGATTTTTATTTTTTTCAACAGGGTAAGCTGTATTTTTGCTGAATAGTCTTTCTATTTTCAATCAACTATTCAATCAACTATTTTCTATCAACTATTTTCTGGAATTTTGTTTCTAAATCTCATTACTCGATGTACATAGAACTGAATTGAGTATTTGCCATTACATAGAAGAGTGTTTGTTCTGTTATTGTTAAAAATCCTTCGCCATGATTCCAGTGATCCAGACGACTCGGCCCAAAATGAGGAATCCATATCTATTGAACATTATCTAAATGGTGTTAAAGTAATTATGGCTTATATGGCATACATTCACGATCTGTGAATGGAGAAGAAATGGAAACATATTAAAAGATGGTTAAACAAAGCTGTCGCTGATCTGATATTAAACATGAACCTTTTTCTAATAATTTGCATTATCCAACGTGTCAGAAAATCTGTAAGGGTAAACTGAAAATTGAAAATTGTCTTACCGAACGATGATGCCGAATTGGTCGGTATTTCCGGATGCAGAAAGTCTCGCTGCTTGTACGGGATCGCCGCCGCTGGCAGGAAAGTTCGTAGAAGCGGAAGCTCCCATTCTATGGGTCATATGAGAATCATCGTCTTGTCCCCTTGCCAGTGACCAGCAACCACCTCCGCTTCGCCAATTACCGACACTATCGTCACTATCTTCGCTGGGCTGCAACGCACACGGGATCAGAATCCGGAATACGTTCATCGCTCGCCCAGACACCAGCCTGGAAAAATTCTTCAATTGTCGAATATTTTACAATGTAGAGATAATGAGAAATCAAATTAATTAGCATATAATAAGTCTGATAGGGGTTTGCGACGATAAAGCATCTTAAGTAGGTCATGTTTTGGAACATTTGACTCGAACCTTCATTCTACCACAAGCAAAAAATGAGACGTGTTTCTTGAAATCTCATAATCTTAATATTGCCTTGCTGATTCAAAAACAGATGAGAATGTTTGAGAAACATTTCAAAAGGGTTAGATGCAAATCTGCAAACGTCGCGAATCGTGAGAATTTCTACAATGTTAATTCTTGAACGACGGTAAAAAGCCATTACGGTAAAGTGAAATAAATGAAACAGCATGTTACTTTTAAAAACAAAACAAATCAGACGTTGCGATCACGATAATTAAATTCGATTAAGTTTAGGGATCAATGTCATTCTCGGCCTGCTGAGTATAATCCAGCTGTTTGTCGTATTTTTTTTTAAAAGGAATTTTTATATCCATTAACTAATAGCATTCTCTATTCAACTGCATTCTTTTTGTTGATGAAGAAAGAAACATTTTTTATTGTCTTATGATTATCGCTGGATGCGACCTAAATAAAGAGACACTCGAAAAAAAAATCATGAAATTTGCATTCTCTTGGAAATACACAAGTGCAAATGCATACACATATATGTACTGTGCACGGATATGTATATGTGTGTGTGTGTGTATACCACTGACAATCAAGTATTTTTCAACAGAAAGAAGTTTCCAGCAGGTGCATTACACGGGATATGTGAAATATCATGTAATTTTTATTACCTGGGTCCTTCGTGAGCATATTTTTCTTCGATTATTATGACTTGAAATTAAAGTAATCCGTTATAGGCATACACAAACACTCGTTGAACAACACGCTGTCGGCCATGTTTACATTCGAATGCATCGCGAGAGACCCACGAGAGATGATGAGCGAGAGAACACACACCACAGTACACAAATCCCAAATTTCGGGTTTCAGCGCCTTTTCGTATGACAGCGTCGGTTCAAAAAACGTACCGTACCGAAAATTGAATATTAATTTAACATCACATCGATAATTCGTGAAGGATTCTCCGAAATTTTGTCATTGTATCTCGTCGTGTATAAATCGAGTCACAGCGAGAGTTGTGCATATATACACCTATACACATTTATGTATATATGCTTCTGTATCTATACATAGTTTGTATGTGTTTCGAGAGGTCCGTGGAGTTTGCGCGTAAGCAGTTGGTGATATGGGCACATACATTCGAAAATTGCGAAATAACACACACGATGTTATCGTTTCAACGTTCTACAATTTATTGTTCTTATTATTGAAGCAGTAGATATTGTACTGCCATTTTGAATATTTGTTTTTGCGATTCACCGAGAGCATATCATTTTTATGAAAGCTTTAGCCTACTAAAGCATACGCTTGTGTGTGTAGTATCTGTTGTATATCACGTATATAAGAAGATTCAAGTGTACGTAGGTGCTGCTATACTGTATCCAAATATATGTACCTCTGGAATCATGGCGGCGCAACGATCATTCAGAATCCCAACGTGAACCTGCGTCTGGAGGAAAATCCCTAGAAGAGTAAGGCGCGATATTTGAAATTGACAGAGTTGAT
>JAPYZT010005702.1:0-11391 GCA_030522965.1 Tryphoninae sp. A BG-2022a
TTTGAATTTTTCGACGATATCGACGTTCCTAAAATCGTATCGACTGTTTCTAGACATTGAGACACTTCTAGTTCCCTTCTCCCTCTTGCTCATCCTAGAATCAGAATTTACCGT
This sequence comes from Tryphoninae sp. A BG-2022a, assembly GCA_030522965.1. NCBI lineage: Eukaryota > Metazoa > Arthropoda > Insecta > Hymenoptera > Ichneumonidae > Tryphoninae sp. A BG-2022a. The sequence goes on from JAPYZT010005702.1 coordinate 115, forward strand.
TAAAATTCCCTAGATCGTACAAAAAAAGAACTAGAAAAAATATCGAAAAAATTTACTCGAGATTTTTGAATTTTTCGACGATCTCGACGTTCCTAAAATCGTATCGCCTGTTTCTAGACATTGAGATACTTCTAGTTCCCGTTTTCCTCTTGCTCGTCCTAGAACCAGAATTTACCGTCAAAATTCCCTAAACCGTACAAAAAAAAGAGCTAGAAAAATATCAAAAAAATTCACTCGAAAATTTCTCGAGATTTTTGAATTTTTCGACGATCTTGACGTTCCTACAATCGTAACGACTATTTCTAAACATTGAAAAATAGTTTGGCTAATACCTCAAAAAACATAAAATCCCTAGATCTCTTAAAACTCCTCAGACCCGTTGAAAACTTCTCAAACAGCTGGGGGAAAAAAATCGTCGATAAATAATTGATACTGTGCTTGCGTAAAAAAAATATTTATCGTCGTTAAATATTTATCGCCCCGTAAAAAAAGGAATATTAAAAAAATTTCCTTCGAAGCGTAACAGGTCCTGGTAATAATTTTCGATAACACGTTCGAAGCTCGCGACGCTCGCGACGGTGCTCGGTTAATGAATGAGAGTACAGAAGCGTTTAAGACGTGGAAAAAAAAGTGTAACCGAAAATAAATAATAATGAGAGCGATGAAGATGGAAAAAAAAATTTTGCTCGGTGTGACTCTCGGGCGGTAAAGTGTGTTGTTGCCTCGAGAAAAAGAGGAGGGGATGGTTCGAGACGTTCGTCGATTTACGTTGAAAGGCACGAGTGTAAAGATTGCGTGCTCCTGGAACATTTAGCATTAATTGCATATCGGTTTTGGCAGGTGGGCCGCTCACGATATCTGATGAACATTTCCACTCAGTGACCGGAACCTGTATCATCGCCCTGGATGAATAATTATAAAACCAGCCGCGATATAACGAACTGTGCATACACCACTCGTACATTTTTATACATTTTACAATATCCGAGTAATTCATAACGCGAACATTGTATCGAAATTCTTCTAAAAAATTCGATTCAATTCTGAAAAGAAAAAAAAAATTTTACCGATTTTGTTACCGACCGAGCAGATCTCGTCACTTGTCAAAAATCGTCTCGTATTTACGTAAGAGGGATCAATTAGACAAGAAGTTTTCATAATCCTGCCGAAATTTCGAACATAAATTTTAAAAAAAAGTAATTACCGACCGAGCAGATTTTCGATCGTGAAGAATTTCGTATTTTGCGGGTGAACCTCGCGATCCAGGATCGTCTTGCGTGTCGCCCAACAATCTTTTACCCCAAACGCACTTTTGTTTCCTCAGGGTTGCTCACAGATACGCCAATTATCGACCGAGCAATCTACCCCAAGTCTTCCAACGGGTGAGATCGTTTCTCTCGTAACGCAAATTGCATTATCGCCGGCGTTTAAAAACAAGCGAGCAACTCGAGGTGCACTACCACCTTGCGACTGTATTTTTGCGTCAACCTGCTTCGCATGCTTTATAGCTGATTACAATTTTTTTTTTTTTGCTACATGTCGTCTCGACCGCCATCTAGCGGCAGTTTGCCTCAACATGCTCTAAATCACCACTCGAAATAAAAAAAGTAATCATAACCTTAAAAAAAAACACGTCCTTTTTTTCATCCCCGTTTTCGCCCATTTGGGTCGAGATAAGAGTGGGCCACCCCTGTCGACCCGAGCCCAGCGATAAATTCAACTGGCCATGGTACAGATATATATGTTTACATTTTTAAACTCGGCGAAAGACTTATGACGCCCGAGGCTGCAAAAATGAGCGATGAAAAGGCGGTCTGCACCTTAGGCAGGTGTCTCTTACGTATGGAACGATTTTTTCTTTTCTCCTTCTCGCTATTATTTTTTTCATCTTTCCCACTCTGTTTCTCTCTGGTCGAACCGATGAGGCATCGACCGAGTTCGGGCTCTCTTAATAAGAGCCTGTGCCTTTATGGGCCACTTTGTACGGGCAATTTGTTCTTAACGAGGACAGTCCTTTCGTTGGATGAAAAAAAACAAATTTTGACAAAAAAAAGAACAGAAAAAAACGTAACTTTGGGTCAGCCGTGTCGAGCCATGTGTTCAATAATTTTCAGGCTGGTCCAGCCGACACTTAATAAACAGTAATCTTCGATTCAATCATCGAAAATGTTGATCGAGCGAAAGTTCCTCGAAGTAAAAGTTCGTTTTTTCTTTTCGATCGGTGAAGAATAATTACGATCGAAGATCGATAATCGCTTCTTCCTTTGTTAGATCGATGGTCATTGAGTCTAATTTCTGAACATCTTTTTTTTATCGAAGATCAATTTTTTTGTTTATTTTTTTGTTTTGTTTGGTTAGGAAAAAAGTCTCGACGGATAGAGCGATTGTTTTTTGTCGAGACGTTCGAGATCAGAAAATTCTTGCACGCGTTGAAAAATGCACGAGTTACGTTCTCTCGAGTCGGAACGGGCTTCGTGTCAAACAAGATCGTTCTTACCCACGAGCGTTCCGCCAACCGCTCGCCTAAAACGGCGTCGACGTCGACTGCTTGAAAATAATGCAAGTCGCTATTTTACACCACGATGAAAAAAAAAGAAAACGCAAGTCCAGTCTCGTTAGAATGACTGATGTTACGACTTATCTCAAGAGCGTGTAATTGTTATCGCGATCGGACGATTTTTAATGACAGCGACGTCATTAACGAGCTTTATCGATTAATTGTTGTATTTTTTTTTGAAGACAATATTTTTTTAATTTGTTGGCTGTTTTTCTGAAAGAATGATTTTTCTGGTCAATTTTTGTTACGTTCGAAGATGGTTACGTACGTGTGAACACAATCTGAATGCGCCGTTACCACGTGGGATTACACATTTGGCACGTCATCGTTATGACAGTCTGGCATATCATGAAAATCTTGCATAGATCTCACGCCTGTGACCTCTGTAAACAGTTGATGGCCTGTTTCACATATGAAGCAAAGTACAAGCATGTCCGACATGCTTATCAGATTCGTATTTATCATATTCTCGAGGGTGAAAAACGGCTTATCTTTGAATTTTCTTCGCTATTTTGTTCAATCTCGGGGTCATCAACCTGCGAATCAATAATTTTTATAACTTACAAGAAAAATCCCGATTCAAATATCTCGTAAACTCGTGAGAAATTATGAATTTTAAGATTCGACGCCACCTGGCGGCGATGTCGTCAGACTCAGGTGGGGGATAACCTCGAAATTTCGATGTTTTTCTTATTTTCGCACGAATACGTAGGTTTCTCTTTGAAGTGACGAAATCACGGTTGAGAATTGTGGGACCGTTACACCTGAAGCTCGTCCGAAAATTAAACGTCGCCTTGGTAACACCGAGTGTCAGCGAGACGCGAGAAAAAAAAACATTCGCAGAGAGCGAGCCGAGTGCCGAAGACAGCAGGGCCTCTCCGGAAGAGTCCCAAGTCTTCATGGTCATTGCTGATGGCTGCGGTTCGTTGGGAACTTGCGTATTCTCTGCGCGGGGGAGGAAAGGAGAGGAGGGGGCCTAAAGCAAGTATACCATATACATGTGTAATTCTCGTTGCCCCTGCTCTTCGGTATATCTCCCGTATAAACCGAAACATAAGCTAACAGTTTTATACGCCCGACTGGCTTATAAATATGAGAGCTTACGAGCTCGAGCTCGGCCTCGACGAACGTATCGCGAGGGTTATGCGCACGCGCGCCGTAGTCGCAGGGCGCATGCTCGCGTACTCTCTCGTGGCAACGGCCGAACAAAATGGCCGCCTCGTACACAACAGTCGCATGCAGTGAGTTTATGTAGGCCGATTTTTTTCCTTCTTTCTTCGGAACGTGCTAGAATTTGCTTCCGCGACCAATTCCACCCGCCATCACCAAGAAAACGGAGCCAGTATTCGTCCTCGAAGACCGTTTCGCCACCAAGATGAGCTCTTCGTTACAACTTGGCTCGTGCACGTTACGGTCGACTCTACGAGCAGCTTCGCCACGTGTACAACGTAACGTCTACCTGGTATCGAATGTCAAATTTCCATCTCCCCATCAACTTTTCCACCTCATAATTCCAAGATTTGATTCTCCCGTTTACTTTCCATTCCGGATCCCAATCGACGTCGTACATTTTACTACGGAAACTCTAGAACGTCCCTCCTCTCAAGTTTCCATCTCGGGTTATTTCCGTACCCCGGTTAAGGAATCGCAACGTTCCTTACGGAAGTGGGAGACACCGTTTTTCTGAATTAAAAAAAAATCAATGCGGAGGAGGGAATCGAGACGAGAATTACCGTTTCTCAGTTACCAGTTGGGACACCCGGTTATCCTATCAAGATCTTCGTTCCTGCGAAAATTACTTCATTTCCGGAACGACAAATCCACCCACGATCCCGTTTCAAGTTCAATTCTTTTTTCGTTGCCCGTTGAAAAATCAAAAAATCGTCGATTACAGTCGACTCTCGCGTAAATCGTGCCGAGTTTCAAGGACGACATAACCTATTAGCCGATAAAGCACTCGTTCACACCGTGAATGGTTAAAGCGTCTTCCCAACGTCCAGGTGCTGTGTACATCGCGCATGCACCGTGCGCTATATATTAACGTACGCAATTGCGACGTGCGTGCCCCAGGGTAATTCAACGCTCGCGATATATTGCTCCGAGGTAGGTGGGGAACGGGAGAAAAAAAGTAAAGAAAAAAGAAGAACCGAGGGGAACGAGAAGAAGGAGTGAGAGGGAACGAGACAGATTCGTCGGTTACCCTGTGATTCAATGGGGAAGGAAAGTGTACGCTTGTCTGCGCCGATGTGAACGACGCGACTCGGAGTCAGAAGGGCGTAACGAGGGTGAACGAACGATTAGTCCAGCCACCCTTCTGCTTTTGAGTCGTTTGATACACGTACAAAATGGCAAGGCGCATGTGCATCGCGGTATACATCACACGGCGCATCGTCGAGCCGATGACTGCTCGCGCAACGACGGAGGATACACAAAGGATACGGTTCACACTGCCATCTAATGGGCGACGAGGGAAGCCGCGAACTAGATCGGTTTACCTTTACCTCGATCCCACATCGCTCCTACAGTCGAACTCCCTTGACTCGATCCCGGTTATGGAGGTTGAAATTCATTTTTGTAGGTTGAAATCGAGGTTTTCAGGTTGAAATTGATTTTGTTTTAGGTCGAAGTCAAGGTTTTCAGGTTGAAATTGATTTTTTTGAGGTTGAACTCGAGGTTTTCAGATTGAAATTGATTTTTTTTAGGTTGAAGTCGTGGTTTTCAGGTTGAAATTGATTTTTTAGGTTGAAACTCACGTTTATAGGTTGAAATCGAGGTTTGCAGGTTGAAATTGATATTTTTTAGGTTGAAATTCAGGTTTATAGGCTGAAATCGAGGTTATTCAGGTTGAAATCGAGGTTTTCAGGTTGAAACACCATATTCTTTTGAAATTAACTTCTCCACATTAAAATTAACATCCCTCGGTAGAAATTTATTTTTCTAGCTTTCGAATTAACTCTTCCAAGTCGAAATTAATTAAAATTAAAATCAAATAAAAGTTAATCGTTCCAGATTGAAATCAGGGTTTCTGAGGTAAAAAAAAGCAAACCTGCTAGTCTCTAATCAAGTACCGAGGAGAGCAATTTTTTAAATGCGAATTACGAACTTGTGCGATCGCATCTCGGGTTCTTTGACTGTAATGTAATATTCACAGGCTACATTTATACGTATGGTTAGGATCCTCCCCTCCCCCTCCCCCCTCTCCCTCATGCTTGCAATTTTTTTTATCATACACTTTGTGAATATATCGCATGCGTATTAGTCGACAGTCAGGGGCAATACGCTAACCAGAAAAGCATATCAGGGCGAAAAGAGCGGCATCAACTTCAGAAGCCGGCCGCTCGTACCTACAAAGTTGCAATGGCATAGCCGGCAACATATCGCGCATAATTTATACGCGGACGTATTTATCGTACCGCTGTTAAAACGAGGCAGAGGTAGAGGGAGAGACTCGGGCATGAAATTAGCGATAGAGCACTCTGTAATTGTTATTGCCCGCGCGCCTAGACGATAGAACGTCCCGACTTTTTCTTAGAAACGTCCTTTTTTAAATACATACCTATATATGTATATTTCTTTTTTTTTATTTTATTTTATTTTTTTCATGGAAAGTTGATTTTGAAATTTTCATAAAACATGCGAATCGCCTCTTACCCCGCACACGGTAGGATCGTTCGATCGAGTGCATTCTCTCTAACTGCTCGCGGAATAAAATCTTCGCTGCGGAGCGGAAATGAACGCGCGGGAGTTCCGTCCGTCTTGGGCGGACGTAACCGCTATCCCCGACGACTTCCGGTCGTCTTCTCCCGCGTGGCGAAACTTTTTTCGCATCTTTTTTTCCTTTTTTCTTATTCGATGAATCTTGCCTCGCGCCTTTTAAAAAGCGATTAATGGAATTAAAAAGAATTTTGAGAGAATTGTTTAAAAGCAAATTTATGAATTTTTTCAATTTTTTTTTTATTATTTTTGTTTCTAGTTTTTTTTCGCAACCGCTAATTGCCAGTCTTTGGCGGACGAAAGTTTCGACCGTGGACAATCGCGTGCACGTTGTATTAATTTTACTTCTTTTTTCTTCATTGTTGTTTCGGCGTTTGCCGTGTACTTTGCGAGGTGGAGGATGATCGTCTCGTGCCAAAGAGTCGTTACGTCGAGGAGATGAGCTACCGGTAAAAGGGCGGGTTGCTGTCATGCGTTTAATTACCAATCAGAGACGCTAGGTACGCTAGCTCCTCGTACGTGCATCTTGTACATTTTTTTTCTTTTTTTTTCTATACGTATCGCTCTCTCGGTCGATTCCTCTCGTCGAGGGCGGCTTTAGATTCTCCCGGCGAGACCGGAACTTCCTGCGTTCGCAACTATATTTAACCCGACGATGGGAAAAAAAAATCTTTTTTTTATCAATACTCGTTAAAACGACCAAATTTTCGTTTTATTATTTTTTATTCGTCTCGTGTGAACCATTTCGTAATTATTTATTTATCTTTTCATTCGTGTATTTGTTTAAACACACGTGAATGTATTTAGCATTTGAATTGCGCGCTTTAGCGTCGGCCTGACACGTGGCGCCCTCCACCGGCCGCCACCGACAGACTCAAGTGAGCGCGTACTCTTGGTCACGTGACATAACCTCACCATTCGCTAGTTTTTGCGACGAAACCGCGTGTACTGGACAAAATTTGATCGCGTTTTTTTGAAAAATTGAAAATTGAAAATCCGGATGAATATTGTAAATGTGTAACCACGCATTTCCCGCACTTATTTCTCTTTCATTTTCGCTCGTCTCTATCTCTCTTTCTCCATAGAAGAGCTAACTCAGCGGAAAATCACTCTTCCGGTAATGTCGATTAACGTTAATATATTTTCTCGCGAGTGCAAGGGAGAGAGTCTCGTTGCATCTCAATATACATTTATCGTTTCTCCATTCTTACTTTGTACAGTAACACATTTGTGCTTGGCCCAGAAAGAACACGCAATTATTCTCATTCGTAATTATTAGGACGGTTAAAAAAAGAAATTCGTATATTTTCATTTATTTTAAATTAACTTTTTTTTAAACTTTTTTCAACGAGCGAAACGTGAGGATTCTTTTTTTTGCGTTGTTCCGTTTCCCGCTTTTCGGACGAATCGAAAAAAAAAAGGAAACGAGGAAAAATATGAATGAAAACGCGATGGTGGAAATTTACGAGGCGAAACGTGCTAACAATCGCGGATGTCATGTGTATATCAGTGCAACCGCCGTGAGCTAAATGTTCCATGGCTCGGCACGTGACTTCTGAGAAACAATCTAGACGAATTAAATAAAGACAATCTTAAAATTCCTAGAAAAAATTACTTCTCAATAATCTTTTTTCCAAAAAATCAAAATAAATTGCGTCCAAATTTAACAAATCTTAACTAAATCGACGAGTCGTTACGAAATATCGATTGGACATAAACAAAAATAAACAAAAAAAAAATTTCTAAAATTAACAATTTTTTTATTTTTTATAAAAAAAAAATTTTTTTCCTTAGTTTTGAATATTTTTCACCTGCCGCGTTTCTATTCACCTCTGTGAGTGCAGGCATTCGTGCACTGCGCTCGAGGAGACAGCGGTGAACCACCGCGAGTAGAAAGAGGAGTAAGACCGAGAGAGAGAGAGAGAGAGAGAGAGGGACGGAGAGAGAGAGAGAGAGAGAGAGAGAGAGAGAGAGAGAGAGAGAGAGAGAGAGAGAGAGAGAGAGAGAGAGAGAGAGAGAGAGAGAGAGAGAGAGATCTGGATCGCAGATTTTAAGTCGAGATAATTAATTGTGGGCTCTAGCCCAACGCCCCCGCGCCTCTCAACACACAGACTCGCGGTTCTCCTTCTCGTCTAACGGATTACGTAACTCGCATTGATTATAGTCGACTCGTAACTACGAGGACGTAGCTACGAAGCTGCGAGCTTCGCGCTTTTAATCGTTCTCTTTGCACACACAGTTATTTACCAGGGAGCTCGTCTCTTCCCGGTAGACACTTTACTCGTTTACGAGCTGTCGTTTCGTTCACGTTCTAGAAAAAAAAAAACCAAAAAAGATACTTTTTGAGATAATATATTATCTACAAGAATTATCTTTCGAGATAAATATCTCAAAAATTCTATCACACCTTTACCCTCATTTTTCTAATTAATTTTCTTCTCTCCAGATAATCTTTTTTACCAGATAATTTATGTATCTTTTTTGAGATGATTGATGAAAAATTTATGAAAATGAGATTTCTTTACGACAACGACAGGCGATGTTATACAACGGAACTTGCATCGTTACGTCTAATGCAATCACGAGATTTGCTTATTTATTTTTCTTATTTTTATTTTTCTCTACGTTTTTCTATCTCGTGGTTAATAAAATGCACGCGATATTAGATCTTTACGATCGAACCGTGTCTTGGTAAGCTCTCGTGCTCTCCTTGGCCCACCAGGGAGGAGGACGTTTACAAGAATCTATCTTGTATTATAAAACGCGTATTGCCTGCGTTACGCAGTGATACTTATAAGCATGCTACTTCGTATTTAAGTACATATATATACATAATGCATGCGCGCGAGACGCAGTCGCCTCTTCCTGCGCTTACGGCTACTTTCCGCAAGGTTCTTGGTTTCCTGTTAGACGGCACGAGCTGCTCTTCCATTCTACCTTCCACACTCTCAGGGTCTCTCGACGTTTACAAAACGATAAAAAAAATATAAAATTTTTCAAAACCAATATTTTATCTGATAAAAATTATATAAAAATTTTATCAAAAATTTTGAAATTTTCAAATACATGGAATTTTTTTTAATCTTTAAAAAAAAGATTTAACGTTATCTTTTTCTAATTTCTAATGCTTTCTTGGATTAAAACGAATAATCTTTATCGTACGAAATGTTCATTTTATTTTTATTATCTCAATTAAAAAAAAAATGAAATTTGAAATGTTTTATTCATCGTGCAACATCGATTAAGGATGCAAATTCTTGGGTAAATTAGTATTCTCGAATCGCCATGTTGCAATTATCACCTCGGTCGATCGATTCGATTCAAATGCGTGTTTAATTGGATTTTTCAAGCGTGAATATTTTTCTTATTCACTCGTATTTTATTTTTTCATCCTTTTTTTTCAAACGTAATAATCCTTGAGTCGCGAGGATTCTCAGGACTCGTGGTTCGTAGCAAAAGTCACGTAGCTACGTAGAGAATTAACGTTTGAGTTCCACTGGTCTATCGAGACCGCATTCCCAGCTCGCCCGCATTGGACCGAAGATAACCTTACCGAAAGATTCGCCATTTCACGAAAACAAAAATTAAAATCAGAATGAAAAATTTTCCTCCAAATAAAAAAAAAATCAATTTTTTTCTTCGTTTTTCTTTTTTCAAATTTGTTTTTGAAGAAAAACGTCGATCGTAGCGATACGTCGGGAAGGCGGAGAAAAAAATGTTGAAAGCTTTGGCTCGTAAAGGTGCGTACGTTGGCGATATCGATGAAATTAAAAACGATAAAGTCGATATTAACCGAAGTGGAATTTTTTTTTTATCGTTGCCTCGGTTTGACGGCGTAGGAAGAAATCTCGTCAATCGCGATGTTTATTCGAGGTCGCGAGCGTTCGGCGACTCGCGAGATTTCGGACAGGAACCGAAGATCGCAACTGAAGATCAACTTATAAAGCGACTGATAAGAGACGACCGCGAGACCCGACGAACTCTTCGAGATTTCTCCATGTTTTCTTCCTTCTCTTATTTTTCTTTCCTCCTTTTTTTCCTTCGTCCTCTTCTTCATCGTTTGATATTTGCCGATCCCGGACGAACCGGAGACTCTCGTCATTTGCGAATATAATAAGATCCTTCAGACTCGCGATGGGTTCGATGCTCCAAATTCACTCGAGAATCCCTCGAGTATCGTCGCGTTTATTTAATTTTTCCTCGTCTTAACGGTAAAGTCAGCTCGATAAAATTTAACCCATGGCAACGCGATTATAACCAGGAATGTAAGAAAATTCTGACGTTATTGCAAAGTTGAAAATTAATTTGAAAAAAAAAAAAAAAACATAAAATAAAATAGAAAATTTTATTTTAGTAAAAATTTGGTTTTTAATTGAAAAAATTAAATTAACGAGGGAGAGGATTTTACGCTTTGTGTCAAAATTTGAAGGGAAGATTGAAGGGGAGGATTCTCGTTAGGGAAAAAGGCGTGAAGGTAGCAATACGCCATCTGTCGGAAAGGAAGAAAAAAAAATTAAGATAGAGCCAAAAATGAAGTCATCGCCTTCCTTTTTTTTCACCTACCTGTCAAATTAAGGACTCGTGGCTTCTTCGGTTAAACGGTGAGAGAGCCTCGACTCTCGAGACTTCGTATACCTGAGTCGACCACAAAAATTAGAGCTCGACGACGACGACGGCGTCGTCGACGAACAAGAGGCGTCGAGGAGCTAGGAAAATAAAAATAACAGCCCTTCTGTTTTAGCTGGTGAACAGTTCAGGATTTTTCGTCGAGAATAATTGCGCGACTCCCTCGTGCAACATGAAAAAATTTAGGCAAAGGGCCTACCCTTTTTTTCGTCTACCTTCGTCTGGCAAATTCCTAACAATGAAGAATTTTGATTGAAAACAGAAAATACAAAGTCAAAGGACTTTTCCTTTTAATAAAAATTATGAATTCAATTTTTTAATTTTTTTTTTAATCGAAAATATTTTGATGAGAAATTTTTCAGAATTTGTATTTTTGTTTC
>JAPYZT010005703.1:0-15444 GCA_030522965.1 Tryphoninae sp. A BG-2022a
TCTCTCTCTCTCTCTCTCTCTCTCTCATTTCCTCTTGCTTTGTTCAGAATTCACGGAATTCTAGAAGAGAGAATTCCGTCAGCCGTGATCGACCCAATTCTATCTCTGGCACGGTCACGTGCATGACGTCAGCAGAATTTATTGACGGCTTAATGAATTGTACCGAAGCGAACGATTTTACATTTTAACCGTAAATTGCAAAAGTATCTCGTGGAATATTACAATTCGCCTTGATCCAAGAGCATCCAATGGCCGTTTAATTTATCGTCCAATTCGTTGGTTAGAGAAAGTCTCGATTTTTCGTGAAATACATACCGTTTTTTTTTTTTCTTTTAAAATTACAAACTCGATTTACCTCAATGAACAAAATTCCCCTTGATCACGTCATATTCGTTAAATCGCACACGAAATTATAAATACCTCTTTCCGATTGCGCTCATTTAATTTCGGGCAAGATCGCCCAATGCGTGATAAATTCGTGAAATGAATTTTGATTGTCTCTAATGACATTATCGTTGATCAGACGAATTTCCTCCATTTCAATAAACAATAAAGCGCTCGGTTCGAAGCAGATATCAAACATTTCAACAATACCCGCCCACAGCTCGTTCCAATATTTTCGTACGAGAATTGATTCGCATATTCTAATTTATCTTTCGAATTATTCCCCTCACACAAATTGTCGTTTTTTATCCATCGTGAGTGGTCAATTTTTAACCCGCTGGGGCAGCGATCCACGTTCATCCAATTAGCGAATTCAGAACGGATAAAAAAAATATCCTTCAAAAAGCTACATCGTATCTTCGTTTTCTATGAAGCTCGAACGCCCACAGACCGCCACGAGCCATTTGCAAAAATAAATAAAACAAATAGCTATTCTACTTTTTGTTTTTTTTTTTTTTGATTTATATTCTCTCGAAACACAGACGAATAATTCTGACGCGGTTAATTAAACTTTTTTCACATACTCGAATAAATTAAATTGCAATATTTCATTAAAAATTTTCAACTCCGCTTCGGTGAATTATTTTTCACCGGACTGAAAGTGTGTACACAGGTTGAAGTTACGACAAGGATCGGGAACTAGAAATTCGTATAACGCGTTCAATGATAATAAATCGTTATCGATCGCGACATGTTGGCTCGTAACCGATTGACGATCTCGCTTCGATAAGGAAGAGCAATTAGTGAGGCTCGAAAAATCGTTACTGGCACAGAAACGTAAAACGAGAGAGTAAGGGTGGTTTTTTGGTGTTGCCATATATCCGGTCTCTACGCCCCCTATCGGCAGCTGCTATCCGATTTCCCTTTCTCTTCCGTTCTCTTTTTTTGTCTCTCGGTCCCATTCGCTCTCTATCTCTCTCGCTCTTGCTCAACAATGTGTGGTTCCTACGTGGTTTACGACAGACAGGCGATACGAAACTCTCCATCAGCATCAACCAGGGCTGGTGCTCGTGAATCTTCACGGGGGCTTAACGATACATCCCCCTTTCCTTGTTCCCCCTCGATGTTATCCTATCGGAGAATTCGAATTTTTTTCTCTTGTCAATGGGGGTACGAAGATTTTATGTGGCTTTAGAAAAGAGCGATGCTTTTTTTCTCACACGAAAATAAATTCGTTTAAATATATTTTCTCCAACGGACACAACATTTTCCTAACTCGAAATTCGAGTCGATAGCTATTTTCGAATCTCATAACCGTGTAAAATTTTCCCTTGATGAAAAAGAAACGTTGGATACGTGGAGAAAACTAAATATCGCAATTAACGTTAAATAAACAATTCTTAATTACTCGTTTGAATACAAAAACAAAAATGCAATAACAAATATTCTCCCAAGCGTATTTCTCGATCTGAATAAACCGAAAGAGACAAATTAATGATAATATTCGGCGTGTGTACCAAGGTAAATAATTTCTTCATATTCTTACGATCGTGCAACTATTTTTCCCCGACAGAAGAGAAAGAAAAAAACAATGAACGTTGAAAACCCGCATTGCCAGGAAATAGATAAGACATCATAGCTGACGTAAAAATACCATAAAAAGAACGAAGCAAAAAATGGTTGGATAGGCAGGTCACGCGAACGTAGGTTTGTTAGACACGCGAGAAGAGACTTAACACACGACGAGGAAGGATTATATCCCGGCTAGAAAAACGAAAAACGAACGTTCCGCGTTTACGACGACCCTATCACCCGTGGACTCATACCTGTTGGTCGTACGATCAACGGACTTTTATCCCGGAAAATTAATTAAAATATATTTATCCAGTGGTAAAAAAATGGTGAAACGTTCCTCGTATGAAAGGCTTCGAGGCATTAAGCTCAGTCTTCGATGAACAGACTCGTTGCATTCATCGGCTGCATCGTAAAATCCATCGTACCTACTCGATATATACGCGCGGATGAACCGGCATTACCGAAAATTGGTAAACGAATGAAAAGACCTCGCTCGCACTCGATATCTCATTCATTCGCGTACCTACGAATAAAAGCGAGGAACGATCTTTGCATTGACTATATTTTCCCAATTTCTCGTAGAATAAAAAGAATAAGAAAATAAAATTTGTTTAACGATCGTGGATAATGATTGAATAAAAATTAAAAGATTTACGCTATCAGCTTTGAATTTGTTTGCTTTGAATTAACCTTAATTCGTTTAACTATCGATATAAATTGTTTTCTTCTAGTTTATTTTCTTTGCAGGAACAATAATCGCGTTAGGAAATAAACTTGACACGTGTAAAATCGAATTTCGATATTTCCGATTTTGTGTATCTCGTCGATGAAGAGAACGAGTATCGTTCGAATCGAATGCTGCGACTGTTGAGAAAGTTTTCATTACGGTTTCAAGGAAAAAGACCATCAGCGCGGATTCTTTTCGGGATTTATATTGAATTCCGATACGAGACACGACAGTGCGATGTACAGAGAGACGGAAAGGGTGAGAGAGAAATACGGTGAGAGCGCGAGGAGAGAATGGCGATCTGTGGTGAAAGCGGTGGTTGGTGCGACAGGATGTTTGCCGCAGTTTCCGGATTTTTTTGTTTTGCCTTAATTTCTTTTTAGTTTTTCATTCGATATTTTTTCGTACACTCGCCATCGTACTCGCGGTTTTAATGGTCCTTCTTCAACGCGCGTTTCGTAAATCCATTAAATTTTTTCCCATATGTGACGATAAAACACCACCTCCTATTCCTTTTTACAATTCCTCGCATCGCCATTTCCATTATATTTTTGAGATTTACGTACTTTTTATTATTATTTTCAACGCGTTTATTTTCCTGGTCCATTATCGTTCGTGATAAAACTATAAAGAAACCGATATCAAAGATTTTTGTACCGAGAAAATTATTACCTAGTATTTTGGACCGTGTACTCGCCGTCGGCAGTGAGATTATCCAGGAGTGCCGGGTCGGAGATAAAGGATCGAATGAAAGGAATTGAGGAAAATGCGAGAAAAGGTAGCAAAGCTTTCTATCGAGTCTTCGAACGAGGAAACAGAAGGAGAAAGAGAGCAACCCCTAGTCAGTATTTCCGTCGTATATATAACAGTCGGAACGAAAAGATTCTGCTCGCCTCGCGGACCGATTCCGATCGGAGCGAATTTGCATTTCAAATTAAAGGGAATCGAGTCGTCTCGAGAGAGTCTCGAAATGCGCATTGGCTGCTTTTTCTGGTGCTGTTTACTCGTGTCCCTTTCTCTTTCTCTTTTTTTCCATTTACCAACTCTTTCCTCCTTCTTCGACTTCCTACTTCTCTATCTCGTATCTTCCTATTTCATCCTGGTCTCTGTCTCCTTACTTTTGTACATCTCGCAAGCTTTTGATATTCTCTCGTCGTACAACGTTTTATAGATTCTACTTTCCTCGATCCATCCCCTTTTTCTTTCGGGAATCCCTCTCTCTCTCTCTCTCTCTCTCTCTCTCTTTCTGCGTTTCCCTCCGGGCATCCTTTTTTCCGACTCTTTGAGTTTCACTTCGTCCTTTTCTTTATTTATTCTCTACTCTCGAGTATACCATACTCTTTCCACGAACGATCCATCGGGGTATAAATTAAACAAACAAAAAAACAGAAAGAAGAGAAAAAACGTAAAATAAACGGAAAAATAACGTGATACGAAACGAGCGCAAACGTATCGACGCGTGTCCCGTTGTTGTCGCGTCGTTGCTATTCATTACTCTTCGTATATTGGAAAACCCTATGTTTTTTTTTCTGTTTCGCGTCCTCGTTTGCACCTACCGACGGTCGACGGTGATCCAGGGTCGAGTGTCGATGGAATTTCGTCGAAATATCTTTCAACCCCTAGAGTGGATTGGTCCATTGTAGCGGTTTAACAAGAATTCTAAAACTCATTGAACTCTCAAGCTTTATAGCTTTCCCGAAGAAATTCCACACTTATAAAAAGTCGCTTGAACTCTCGCGTTAAATTTTACGAGCGAAAATATTACGGTGTTCCATATTCCCCGACTTTATCACTGTATATACATCGTACATATTACATACATACATATATATCTGTGTGCCTAGACACGTGAGTAAAGTACTATAGCATCCCTCCCTTTTAGTACCGATATACGCCAGAAGAGGGAGCCTAGCGAGCAAGTAAAGGGAAAAGCAAAGGAGAGGTCGATATATCTACTCCTCTATCCTCCAAGCAACATTCGCGCAATGTGCAAGAAAAAAAATGTGTATATATATATATCAAAGCCGAGAGAAGCTTCCGATGTTAGAATGAAGACGGAGAGGAGAATATACAGAGAAAAGGAGAGAGATAGAACATTTCCGACCGTTTATCCGATCGCTCTTTCCCTCTCTCTCTCTCGCTCTCTCTCTCTCTCTCTCCCTTTCCCTCTTTCTCTCCTCGACCCAACTGCGAATAATCTCTCTCAAAGGCTCCCAAAGGGTCGCGAACGAGGAAGCTCGTGCTGGTTGGTCTTGTTCATATAGATATACATACATAAAGTCGGTGGTTCGTTCCTTCTTGTGTCTCTTTCTTATCCTCCCTTACGTTTCCCATATCTCCAGGGTTGGTTCTTTTACTTTTATCGACCATTCGATATCTCCGAGGGTAAGCCGCGTGCTTTATCCCTCCGCGTACGCGAAACGATAGGTGGGGTGATATTCTTACACACTACCTTAGCCATTTGCCGTAGAGTCGCACAATCTCGCTCGACCTAGCGAAAAGGGCGGTAACCACTCTTCTCGGCCCTCTACGAGAAACGAAATTCTTATTCCTTCTTTTATTTTCCCTTTCGTTCGGCCAATATCCGATACCTTCCAGAAATAACCATCTCAACTTCCGTATAGCTCCGGCTATTATGAGAAACTTGGGTGGACGTGAAGAGCACATATCGTGGGGGTGAAGTCCTGTCGGATAAATCGCGAATAAACGAATAGCCAAGAGAAAATTGTCGATCAATGTCGGAAAATAATCATGGCAAATGAATTATCGAACGAAATCATTTGAAAAACTGTCATGGAGGATTGTTTGTTCGCTCGACAGCTTGACAATCGCTCTTACCCCCCGTAGGGACGGCTGACCCGTCACTGATATTTCTACTTGGGTGTATTAGCTCACGAGGATTCGAGAACTCGCGCGATTCACAACAACGCACTTTTGCTGCATAAATCTCTCTCTCTCTCTCCTTCTCTCTTTTCTTGTTCATTCGACGATAAACCGCTAATCGATCGTTACTCCTTTTTCGCGTTGCGACACATGCGCGCGATATGCCCTTTTCGACGAGTTAACGGATATACGAGGCACTCGCACGCGTCCGGAAAAGGGCGTTATCGAGAAAGAGAGACAGAGCCCGATTCAAAAAGTAGTCACGCGACTAGATCGTTATACATTTTCTCATGTCCTTGTGTATAAATGTATATATTTATACACTTACGCATGTATTTTCCTGCTTTTATCTGATGACATTCCGCTCGGCGCGCTGACTTCTTGTTCGCGTTTTGTTCGTGGTAGAAATATACGATCGGCTCAATCGACCTCGACATGAACAACAAATTTTATCTCGTTTTCTAGCCTTCCTTTCATCTTTGACGAAGTGTGTAGCAATTATTTTCCACCTATAAACAACGCGTGTATTTTTTTAAATTTCGAATTATCGTTGAATTCACCTGTAAATACGTTTTTTTTAAGGAAAAAAAACTGTCTAACGATGATAAATTATAAGGACGTACGTGCGTATACATTATCGCAGCAGCGTGGAATTTATTCTTTCCGCCCAACCGCGCTTTTTTTTTCCATCTTCGTAATTATATTTACCCTGTCGCGTTTCGTTTCACAAATATTTCTTTGTAATGTTTGTTTGTCTCTGTCGTCCATCGTTCGGGGAAAGGTCGATGTCTCCATTGGTACGAGGGTTGGTAAAATATAAAGAAAAAATACGGAGGAGGAGAAATGCCGGTACCTATATCAGTGCGATATCGAGACGGAGGCATACCGCCGTATCGCGTAGATAAAAGAAATTTGCATTTTAATAGCTTGCCGTGTCGCGACCAGAGGAGAATTCTGCGTGTTCTCGCAACTCGGGTATTCGAGAGTTCGAAGAACCTCTCGTATAGATGTATACGTAGTGTATTATGATGCTTGGAACAAGGAAAATTCTTCCTGTCCAGGATAACTCTTCGTACGGGGGGATCGTTCGAGCTTCGTTGTCCATAATTTTTCTTTTTTTTTCCCCTCGAAGCATAAAATGTTTCGAGGGGAAAAATGATTGCGTATGATATTTCTCAGTCTTTGCTGTTATGGATCGTACTGGATAAAGAAATATGGAATTTGTAAATATCAAACATCAAATTATCAAATTACAATTAATAAAAAATATGAAATTGTCAAATTACCATTAATAAAAAGTATCAAATTATCAAATTGTCATTAATAAAAAAAACATCAGTTTATCAAATCACCGATCAATTATCAAATATCAAATTATCAAATTAACATTATTAAAAAACATCA
Source organism: Tryphoninae sp. A BG-2022a (assembly GCA_030522965.1). Taxonomy (NCBI): domain Eukaryota; kingdom Metazoa; phylum Arthropoda; class Insecta; order Hymenoptera; family Ichneumonidae; species Tryphoninae sp. A BG-2022a. The sequence goes on from JAPYZT010005703.1 coordinate 6,974, forward strand.
AATTATTAAATTACTATCGATCTGAAAAATCTCTTTCCACGTTGAATTTCTTTTAATGTGACATTAATGTTTGGCACTTAGTTTATTATTATCCTTATTATCATTGACATATAAATATCACCGGATGAAATTTAATCCCAGTATATCTCATAAATTCCCTGGAACAATATTTTCGCACAGAAGGAAATAGTATCTCAAAAAAAAAAACTCGTAAGATAAAAAACATGTTTTTCTCCTCGAGAGATATGGGCGAATATGAGTATATTCGCGTATAAGAATGATCTCTGTTACAGCGAGGGAATATCGCTGCAAAATGTATACTTTTCTCCACTGAGCTTGCGATATACAACAAGAGTGCTTTTCGAACGGAACGAGAACAAGGAGATGCGCGAGAGAGTGAGAAAAATTCTCACGCCACGTTGCTTGTCCAACGTAAACCGCGCGTTGTAAGTTTTTTTTATTTCAGTTTCTTTTTTTCATTTTTTGCCGCTACCACACCACACATATCGCGCATCGGGCCGCGGGAGCTCCTTCACTCGTTTCATAAAAGCCTCGCTTCGCCATGAATATTTTATCCGTGACACGAGAGCGAGAGAGCGAGAGAAAGATGTGCCCAGAACCTTTACGACCCTCTGGCGTCTCTGGTTCATCCCCGTCCCATCCTAACGGGGGTTCTGGCTTTTTTCCCTCACCTTTATGGATAAACGAGCTTCCCCCTTACAAATGCTTTCTCACGTAGAGTACGCTCGTATGTGCGTGTAACCGCCATTTTTTTATCGCTATTTTCTTTCCAGCCAATTTTCCTTCAGAAATTTAAACCTTACTTCAAGATCTCCCATACAAACATATGTATATATACATGTGTGTTTGTATATGTGGTGTAGATTATATATAAATAACGGGCAATGTCATAAATAACGAGTCAAGTATGTACGCGCTCTTCCCCCTTGCCACCAAATTTCGTTCCAATCTCTTTCCGCGAGTATATTAATTATCACGACGTATACCGCGCGTTCGGGATAATTAACTACCATTCAACTATGTATCGTCGCTCTCCCGAGTCGTCCTCGTCTTTTCGAGTTAATCCAAATCGTCTTGGAGCTCTGGCGTTCCCCGAGTGGTTAATCTGGAATCGTTGTGCGACTTCGGGGCATAACGACAAAGTTTCAAAGAGACCATTGAAATACGTCGTTACGTACTGCCCCATAGTTGTTATATATCTTGAAATATGAACATGAGTCTATACGCGCATGCGGAGGATGAAGGAAAAGTGGTAGAGGCGCGGATGAGTTCTCCCGGTTTCCGCCACGTGCTACTGCAAAACGGGAGAGCGACGTTTCCGCGTCGAGCTTCGAATCCCTCCGTTAAATTTACATCCCGTTATTGCATCTCAGCCTGATATATATTACCTCTCGAGCGAGGATGGACTATTATATGTGTATATATATTGGTAGATGTCTGTGTGTCTGTGTACACACGACAGAAGAGAGCAAAGTGAGAATGGACACGAGATACATCGCATTCGAGCTCGAGAATCACATACGGATACGATAATTAAGGGGTGAGTTACGAGCCGAGCTTAAGACCACTCTCGGAACTATCTAGCCCCTTCTTCCGTCTACCCATCTCTATATTTCACTTTCTCTCTCTTTTACTCTACGTGTCATTTCTCTCTTTCGCTCGACTTGTTTCTCTAAGCCGTCGTGACATCCGCTCTGTATTTTATTAAGAGAACGAGACATTAACGACTCGGCGAAATGCTCGAATCCTCGAAGTTGGGACGTTGGAACGAATGCGAGCTTCATTGGGTACGACGGGAAAGGAAAATATTTTATTTTTGTATTTTACGAGACAATTTTTTTTTTGAATCTTCGATTGTCGTTATTGCGTTTGAAAGACAAAAATCGGAGATGAAATTTCATTAAAATTCAATGTCGGAGCTTGTCTCGAGAGTCCGAGAGAACATTCGTTGTAGTCGTGCCCGGCGTTGAGACAGAGAGTACGTCTATAGGGAGGCTGTAAATTTGAACTTGGTGTTTTACTACCGCAATAGTGTCGGTAGTTGGAATACTATAATTACCCTCGCCATGTATAATCCATTGGACCAATTTGCTAGGGCAGACTCAAAACTTTGGCGATAGTTCGTTCCTTCGTCCCTCCGAGCGTGTTCAACCCTCTACACTCTCTCCGTCTCGCAACACCCATTTCGCGCTCTTGAATCTTTACCGTACCATCTCTCTCGCTCTCTACGTTCTCCAGCTAATTAACCAGTTCTACGTTGGCGTGGATAATTACAGCACGGTACATTTTGCTCTAACGTCAACTTTAGTTCTCACTCTCCCTCTTTCTCTCCATCTCTCCTATATGGCCTCTATACCAACGTCGTTCGCGGCCTTCCAGCTTCGTAGAACAAACGGTTCCCAAGCAGCTCTCGAGCTTCTCCACCGCTTTTCCCCGTTTCCCCGAGAATCTCGTACACTTCCACGTACGACCTTTGGCAAAGTCAAAACTTTCCAATGACCCATCGGTGAGAAAGTTTAGCCCACGCGGTTCCAAAGAGCTTTACCATGATCGCTTTGCCAAAACCTCAAACCACCTATTCTCGCACGCTTCGTGCCAATCTCGTCGAATTCGAATTGCCCGGCTACATAATTGTACCAGGAGTTCCCACAGAGTGGACGATCCGATGTTCCCCAAGAGTGTTGGTTACAAATGAAATTCTAATCGAGTCGGGCCATTCATCTTCGTTCCTACCGGATTGTCGGTACATGGGCTCTCGGTTGGGACGCTCGTTCGGTCGTCGAAACGAGACACGTCGGGCACACGCGGTTGGGATACTCTAGACGTGTCCTGGATCCCATGTGTCTACAATCACGAATCCATACATCTATAGACACAAGAAGTAACGCACCATCGACATACAGAGGAAACGGCCATAGAGGATGAGGGAAGGAACGCGTCTCCGATGGTTAGCCCAGGGAAGCTTCCACCGTTCGGCACACACGTAGGCACCTACCACGCGAAGTTTACCCAATCGATGTTTGCGACCGAAGTCATTTCCTGGTCAAACAGCATGACATCCGGATTAACAACACCCCAGACTCGCACGCCGATGAACTCCTCCAAAATCCAGTGTACCTAACAACGGCAAATGTTATATGGGAGGTGCTCTTGTTACCCTCGACCAAAGGGAACATGAAAATCCGGAGGAAAAGGTGCCACGGGCGTTCTTGGATTGGAAACAAGCAAGGCTCTAGCTAGAAAATGGAGGACAAAGCCCCCGGGCGAAGAACAAAGCAAAAGGACGCCGGCTAGAAAAATAGGAATGAAGGAAACCGTAGGTACAGTGGCCAAACAGAGGGAGAAGCTGGATGGAAGTTGGAGAAAGAAGAAGGAAGAAGCTTAAAGTAAATGCGAACGAAACAGGTCGTCCGAGAAAACGCACGGGTCTTAAAAGGTTTTCTCGTTGAAAAAACCTCCTCCGGACACTATGTGGCCGGTACAGCTTTCAACCTCCGGAAATGACTCTTTTTTCTGCCTCTCCTTATACCTACCATTCTCTCTGTCTCTTCCTTGAGAAAAGGAGAGCGATACTATCTATTCGACGATGATGCGACCATAGTCCAAGATGATTAGACGGTAAGAAAGAAGGGGAAAGGTGTTGGAGAAGTAAAGGAACGATGACCGCCGTTGGCGTATCTTTCTTAGAGATAAGCCACGAATAGCCCGAATTTTGCACTTTAGCCATGGACTTTGTCTCACCCTCTCGTTGCTTTTGGTACTGCACGAGATTGCTGACTCGCAAGCTCCAAGAGGTAGGTGGTGGGAGAGATAAAAATGTTTCGCTTATCGCGAATAGACGCCCACGTGGTGACGTGAGACCGCGATGGATGGAAGATCGTGGTTTATGGCTCGTTGCGCCAGACCATGTACATAAGTCGGCACACTCGACGAAAATGGACGGTGGAATCCATCCGGGTCCGCTTACCTAACCCTACATACACACATACACACGCACGAATACGTAACTATACATATATATATATATATATATATATATATATATATATATATATAGGAAATCCACTTTTTCTCTGCTTCCACCGCCTCTTCACCTTCCTGGTCGTCCGGTTCTTGATGCCTTCTTCGCGAATTTACGAGATATATTGGTAACCCCCGGCATCCTCTCGTCGTATATTATCGTCAAGCAGCGAAATGCCTGCCTGAATCGGGATGGACGTGAATCCAGGCAGAAGTCGATCCTATATATTTATGTATTGGTATCCGAGTAATAGGGCTTGGAATTTATGTGTATATGCTGGCTCTCGACGTACTGTGTATATGTAGTTTATCACACTCATACACATACATATAGGCACATGCTCACGTATATACAAAAGCACCTTTGACTACACATAGCTTGGCTGAGAGGCTTTCACAATACTGATATCGAGATACGCCAGGCATCTTCCTCCGCATTCTTAGCTTTATTTATCATCCCGGTCTCGCCTCTTATCCATCACATATATATTCATACTCTCGTTCAAGCAAGGTCGAAAACTTTGCCGATAAGAAATTTTGATGCAAAGCAAAAATGTATTTAATCCTTGAATTATATTACCTCTATTTTTGTTATTTAAATTATTAAACATCGCTACGGAGAGAATCTATTCAAAATATTTTAATGTTATCTCGTTTCTTACATTTTCATTTATTTTATTTTTCTTATTCAGAGATTTTCGTTGAATCGTGGATTTGATAAATAGAAATTCATATTTGCATCGAAGCGATTTATGTAAATCTCTCGGGAGCTTTGCAAAGGGTTGGAAAATAATTATGTATTCCGCATCATCGCACGCTACGGGATTGGAATTAATATACGGGAAAGCTGGAAGACCCAAGAGGGACGCGACAGATGGGAAAACTATCCTCACGTAGCAACAGCTCTATCCTCATTCGTATACGTGGATATCTACATGTCCTTTTGTACTTTTCTCCATCCCTTCCTGGCATCTCCATTCACATCGCCCTGTCGACCTCTAACACCCCGCTCTCGTTACGGCCGTTCCCACATCGCACCCGAAAACTTTTCTTACCAACGAACGACGAAATCCTCTCTCGTTGGTGCACGTTGGAGCACTTCGCCGCGTAAGGAAACGGTGAAATTATAGAGCCAATTTCCATGTGCATAATTCCCAACGGCGACGAGGGACCACGTCGGCACGTGGCCAAATCGTAATAATCTTTATTTCTCTCGCCTCCCCTGTCTCGTCCTCTCCCCGTTCTTCCTAAATTACTTCAGGCACTTGACAAACTCGTTAGAAACAAAACAAAATTATATTTCAGCCAGTCTACAAAAATTGTATTCACAAATTTCAAACTTTCGCACGAAAATGCGCACTTGTTATAATTCTCGACTAATTGCTGGAAATTAAATCAGATTACGTTCGATAAATAAACTCGATTCGTGGCGAATGAAATTAAGTTAATTCGTACACGTTCGGTTTTATCGGTGAAGAGCACAACTTGTGTATGGACCAAGAGGAGATGTTGAGTACACTCCCTCTCTCTCTCTCTCTCACTCCTCGATGTCAACACCAAAGGGTGTATACCGTTTGGTCGAGCGTAAATCATTCTCCGGTCTCGCTGTAACTGTCGTCACGTGAAAGCGAAACGTCTGCTTCCCCGATGTCACGAGAGAAACGAGGATGTACTTCTCTCGTTATATAGCTACGGTTCTCCACGATGGTACTACATCAATTCAACTATCGTCCAACCGTACATCGGTATACGTCGTTCTCTCCCCTTGGAATAATATCGCCGGTTGGGATGTTTACGTAAAAGCTACATTCATACGCGACTTTGGAGTAATAATTCACAATATATATATATATATATATATATATATATAAACAGACGTATACTCAAGGACGAACGTATTAAATCTTCATGAATATTTCTATATGACTACACGCTCGCACGAGAGGTGCCAAAAGTGTCACGGCTTCTCGCGTTGAAATAAAATCCGTATTTTTTTTCAACTTTGTTTTTGTAAAAATATTTGATTTTTGAATCGTTATTTGGATTATTTTTTGTTTGTTAATGTGATTAAAGATTGCGTTATATTCTTATGGGTAACTTCTCTCTCTCTCGTTGTCTCATCGAAAATTTATCACAGATGTTTTGCATTACGTGCGAGGCAATTTCATTGAAGAAAATCTCTCCACCTGGGGTACGTCTTGCCATCGATTATTTTTCTTTGACTTATTTATGTTCAATTTTATTTTTATAAAAAAGATTTTCTTGTTTAATTCGTTCTTTGGATTATTTATTCTTTATTAATTTGATTAAACATCGGATTATATTCTTATGCGTGAGCTCTCTCTCCCTCTCATCGACAATTTATCACAGATATTTTGTGTTAAGTGCGAGAGAATTTCATTGAAGAAAACCTCCCCTTGTGTTAAGTGCGAGAGAATTTCATTGAAGAAAACCTCCACTTGGTGCACGTCTTGCCATCGGTTATTTTTCTTTCACTTACTTTTCTTCAACTTTGTTTTTGCAAAAAATATTTTCTTGATTAGAGTATTTATTGTTTATTAATTTGATTAAACGTCGGATTATATTCTTATGCGTGAGTTCTCTCTCCCTCTCGTCGAACATTTATCACAGATATTTTGCGTTATGTGCGAAACAATTTCATTGAAGAAAACCTCCCCACCTGGTGCACGTCTTGCCATCGGTTATTTTTCTTTCACTTACTTTTCTTCAACTTTGTTCTTGCAAAAAATATTTTCTTGTTTGGAGTATTTATTGTTTATTAATTTGATTAAACGTCGGATTATATTCTTATGCGTGAGCTCTCTCTCTCTCTCTCTCTCCTTGCCATCACTTTTAGCTCGAAGCATTAGCTCCGAGATTTTCGTGACTGGGGATAGAGGGAGAGAGGATTATGTGACCCGAACTGCATGAAATGAGGAACGCGGACGCTTGCACTCTCGCTCGATGTTGCTGCGTGCTTGCGCATACCTCCGCTCGACGTCTATATGGGAACAGTACCGCGGGCTAATTGCACTTAGCCCGTAATCTATTAGACCGGCGCGCGTGCCGAGAGCGAGCGTGAACGGAGAGAGCGAGAGAGAAATGGGGTGAAAGGAGAGAGAAAGAGAGAGCGATGTAAAGCGGGAGAAAGTGGGGGAAGTTTGGGCGTCCCGTCGCGAAAACCATGACAGGGGTTAGTGCAGCGGCAGCCTCTTAATCGCACGTCGTAATTAAGGGGACGTGTGGCGTGCGCTCTTTCACATCTCTCTCCCCCTCGCCATCGCACCGCACCTCGTGCGTCTTTCTCACTCCGCTTCTCCACCGGTCTCGCGTACGATCGGTATTTCGGGAAGAAGTTATTCGTAACGCTCCGTCGCCCGCGGTATTTCCTACGTGACCGAAGAGGGAAACGCGACTTGGAGCTTTTTCTTTCTTGTGATCGACGGCAAAATTACAAATAGAAAAAAAAAAAAAAACAAAAACTTCGCGACTGTGAATTCTAGACGATAAGAACGAAGAAACTCTGAAACATTTAAAATGCGAGTGTGTCCAATTCGCGATCGTGATAATATTCTCAAATAATTTCCGGATAAATAAAACGTGATTTTTTTTGTAATAATTTTTAAAAAATTCATTTTTTTTTTACAAAAGTTTGCAATTATAACGTGGAACGTTGTATGTTTGAAACGGTATTTGGCTAGCTGCGGAAAAAAATCTTGCTAAATATCGCGCGTAACGAGGTAGCGTGGGGGTAAATTTAGGGGGAGGGGGTGGGAGAAGAGAAGAAAAGAGCGATTTGAGTAATGAGAAGAGGTTCTTGCGGAGTCAGCGGACTGTCGCGAGCATATTTCCCTTTCCTCTTCGACGCGGTGCATTTATTTTCGGCCAATTAGCGACATTCTCCAAGACGCAAGAAGAGATGCAGCCCCGCACGCTTCGCTAAGGAAATTCGCTACTGCGTGTCTCGAAGAGCCACTGCGGTGTAGAAACAGACACTGCACGGGTTGCATAACTATTTTCTCCTTCTCTCTTTCTCTCCGTACGTTTCGGTTGCAAGTTGCGAGACGGGAAATGGAAACAGAGAGAGACGTATCTACGCAAAGAGGGAGAGAAATTCGCGACACACTTCAACAGAGCGTAAGGCACGCGACATTCTGCACTCTGACGCAAAATCATCTCGAGCTCCTCGGCCTCCCAAATTCCAATGTTAAGTCGGGCCAATGAAAGCAAATTCCAAAGCACACGAGAGACCCTTGTCTCATACATTTATAGGCGCCAGTGACAATTTTTCAAAATCTTCATCGCCATCAATTCCGACCAATTAACGAAAAAAAACACCCACACACGGAATAAAAATAATATTTTGGAAATTTTTCGTCGAAAGAATTTTCATTTTATTTTCGGCAAGTCTTTATACGCGATTTACTAAA
>JAPYZT010005707.1:0-21395 GCA_030522965.1 Tryphoninae sp. A BG-2022a
TTTTTTAGAGGAAATAGAAACAAACATCGTCCACGAATAAAAATTCGTGTTTGGATGAATTTAATAATTAACGAATTTCGTACGATTTGTGCGATTTTGATGAGTCGAGAGATAATAAATTTATCCTAGACCCCAATATTTTTATATAATTGACAAATTTACATAAAATTTCTAAAAATATTTTAATAATAAAATAAGCGAGTCGAATCAAAATTGAATTTTGAATTATTCTTTCATTTAACAATTTAATTTCATTTAATTAATCATTATTACTATTATTATTATTATCATGATAAAAAAATAAAAAATGTAAATTCGTGAAAATATGACGTTGAAACTGTTTCTTTTTTTCGAGCCAGGTGTTAAAAATGAAAACAAAAATTGTGAAGAAAAAACGTAGGAAAATTATTTATTTGTTTATCGTGTGGTAAAGGGGGTGAAACGTGTGATCATGAAAAATTACCTTTTCACCGTAATCACCCTCGACTGCGACCGTTGAGACGTATTTCCAGCCAAGCTGTCGTATAACCTCGACCATGGCTTGCGCCTGAAAATTATCCGGTGGAACGACCCTGCTGAAATACTCGAAGCGACTCTTCTCGGAGAGCTCGGTGCTCGTCGATGCGTAACTCAGTTGAGGGATCTGCGAAAGATACAACCACCGGATAGAATCCTTGAAAAATTTCCATCACGAGAAAAGCAAAAATCTGCAGATTTTATGAGCAACGTCTTAACGTTATACGTCGAGTCTCTTTCGACCCTTAACTCGAACTCGTAACTCATTTTCCAGCCGAATCAACCACTCGCCTTTTTTTTTGCATCGACCGGAAGCGAATGAAAATCTTCCGGTTTAAAACTTTAACGCCTTGCTCCGACACCTCACCGTCAGAAATATGTTCATTGCGTTATATTTAATTTCTTTAAAAAGAAAATCGATTCGATATAAAAAAAAAACAATAATAATTAAAATTACATTCTCAACAATCCGAAAAAATTCATAAAAATGTAAAATAAACATTCTCTCAGAAGAAATACAGATTTATTTGTACAAAACAACTCTTTATACATAATTTATACAAATGAAATTTTACGCCGTGATAAATGCAATTTTGTTAGAAATATTTTCACTGTCTTATATTTAATCTCTCAAAAAACTTGATTTGATATTTAAAAAAAAAAACAGTAACGATGAAAATTAAATTCTCAGCAATTCGAAAAAATGAATAACAATATAAAATAAAAATCGCTCCAGATTCTTCTGGTGCGATGTTTATTTTGTGTTTTTATTTTTATAAATTATTTTAAATTTTCTATAAATTATTTCTATAAATTATATAAAAATTTTATTTCTATAACAATTTATTTATATGAACCGAGTTTCTATCCATAATTTATACCAATTAAATTTTCTACCACCATAAATCTAATTTTGAACGTGTATTATTTTAGGTTGGTAATAATTATTTTGAAAACGATTTTCCTTTGCGACATGAGCAACATTATTACAAGACGTAATACGTTAACCATCAACGCATCATACCACGTTAGAACGAGGTAGGTTGTGACACGGGAATCAAGGCTCAAGTCGGCTTGTGCCTGACAGGACAATCATCCCTCCACAGAATAGGGAGTTACCGTCCGCAACTCGTTCCGTTAACCATCGGGAAGAATTTCTGTGGGGTCGTCAGGCTCGTCGTATTAACTCCACCGCATAATTACAATGCCGGTCCACTATGCTACCCTCCGTTTCAATCTGGTTCTACAGTAATATATGCGTATGTACGAGTATACATATGTACTTTCTACGTCTAATCACATATAGACATACAGGGTATTCCACAGAACATGTGCACGGTTATACTTAGCTTCCAAAGTATGCGTTGTACGAAAAAATGTCATATACAGAAGTTACATGGTTTAAAAGGATGCATTACGTAGTGGATTCACTTTTTGTATAGATCGAGGTGTTTCGAAAATTTGAAAGACAAGTTTGTTTTTTATGCGAAGAAAATTTTGTAGTGATAAAGTCAAATTACTCGTTAGCTGTGAGGTTTAGAGCTATTAAGGGTCAGTACTTTTTTACTCAGAATTCGATTTTCTACCATGTTTTGGTATAAAAAATATAGCGTTGTATTTCAAAAAACAAAGTTGTCTTTCAAATCATGGAAACGCCATGGCCTATACAAAAAATTGATGCAGTACGTAGTGGATCCTTTTAAGTCATGTAACTTTTGTATAAAACATTTTTTCGTGCGACGCATATTTTGGAAGTTACAGCGTTGCACACGTTGCGCGACCCTGTATAAATACAGGGTGAACCATTTTAATTTATCGATGGAAATAAATTTATTTTATGATTCGATGGAAATAAGACTGTTTTGTCGTTTCGAAGGGGACGTTGTGTCTCAAGACATAACCCCGAGGAGTTGTTGAGGTCAAACCAAGGTCAGTATCAGTTTGTTTTTGATATTTTATATAAAACCTATAATTGTTCCTGCGTCATTATGCAGGCGGGATCAGGACGAATACAAAGAGAATAACAAAATGCTTTACCCTAAAATCGCAACACTTGATAACAGGTACGAATAATCTACGATTCCGCAAAGTCTCTGTGAGATCGATTAGAATTTTTTTGAATCAGAATTCTCACTTTGCACCATATTAAAAAAAAAGAAAGAAAAACGAGCGGTAGCTCCAAAGTGGCTTGAATCTTTTGTCATCATAAGCCACACATTCTACTCGAATTTGTAACAAACTAGGGGATGTTCACCGGAAAACTTTTCAATATCATTTTTATTTTCCTCACATATAGATTTAGGGGTTGAAAATATCGTATACGTGCAATAATATGCATGGTCACGGTTACGACTTGGGCGTTATCGTCACGACTGTCCGTTGGGAAAATCCATTTAACCATCGATGGAAACTTCCCTCTATATACGTATAAGCACAATTATATATATATATATATAACTTGGATACTTACGTTCTATAAATGTATCTATATTTATCAAAGGTAACTCGCCAAGTTTGGTAAGAAAACGTTCATACTATGGGGATTTCATAACCGTTAGATGTTCCAATTGCCAACACTCAATCTATAAAATCCTTCCGATCACCAAAGTTACTAAAGTTTACGATGATATTTATAGATCTCCACAAAGAAGTTATATATTTATTGCGAATCTTCGAGCTCGCCAACTTTTCTATCGTTCGTTCTTATGTAGGTACCTATTGTAAAACGGTCCTTTGAACGTCTTTCGAACGATTCGACTTCAACTAGTGGAAAAAAAAGTTTCTTTTTTTTTTGTTATTTTTCATTCGTAGGAAGACAAACGTGGACTAAGCTGGGAACGAGTCTCGCGAAAAGAACGTAGGGTGAATGTCACTGTAGTCGGACACTTTGAGCCAGCACGTCACACCGGTAATCACGTTTTATCGTAATACGAATGTTGTTGAAAATAAATTGGAATACAACAAAACTTGTCACGTTCCAATCTCCGACTCTCAAACCCCAATTTTGTTTCTTCTTCTGTGATGAATATTTAAATATATATTTCGAGAATAAATCAAGATATGCAAGTAGAACAGTTTTCGAGCCTTGTTTTCAGAGTCCATCAAGGTAATCGGACCCTTGCCAATCACGGTTATTGAAAACGTAAGTACGCGAGAAATTTCACGAACTCCGTCCCCCCCGTCTAAGATTATTTTAAATCGTCGAAATAAATTGGATTATTCTGAAGGTATAAGATTAAATTGAACAAACGATAATAGATTTTCGATATAGTTTATTTTAGTAGCCGATATGTTATATTTTATTAATGAAATGAATAGAAAAGGCAAGTAAATCGAGATGAAATTATACTTTTTAATATGTGTAATTATAATATTAATGAATATTATTATACAATAATATCATAATACGAATATTCTATTATACTTATATAATATAATATTATAATATTATAATATTATATTATAATATTATAATATTATATTATAATATTATAATATTATATTATAATATTATTATAATATTATAATATTATATTATAATATTATAATATTATATTATAATAATATATTATAATATTATATTATAATATTATTATAATATATTATTATAATATATTATAATATTATAATATATTATAATAATATTATAATACAATAATATTATAATATTATATTATATAATATAATATTATTATATTATTATATTATTATATTATTATATTATATAATATAATATTATAATATTGTTTGTTTGTTTGTTTGTTGTTTGCTGGCGTACTCTGTGCATCGAGCCATTGTTGGCCATTGTGCACGATCCCTGAGGGCGCCGCAATTTTATCCCGAAGCGTGGGTCCTGAGGCTTACCCTTTCCGCAAAGAGCAAGAGGTTTCGGAAGCCCAGGCCCTCCACCTCTGTATTGACCAGATCCACTGCCCCTAAAACTCCGAATGTCACATCATCCAAGGATGTGCAGTGGGCGATAATGTGTAGAGGCGTCTCGTCCGCCAGATTGCATCTGGAGCATAGCGCCTCTTGGCGCAGCCCTATACGGTTTATGTGCGCCTTCGTAAACCAGTGCCCCGTGACCAAGCGCGTGATGCACCTGAGGTCCACCCGGCTCAATCCCACCACCTGGCCTGCTATCTTACGGGAAGGCTTCTTAAGCATTGAGTGTCGTGAGCCCCTGACCCCGCTTCATGATTCGGCGACCAAATCGACAGCCTCCTTACGGAGGAGGGCGTCAATAGCCCTCATTGACACTCCTACGTGGCACAGTTGCCCGGGTGATTCTAGGCTTTGCCGTGCAAGATTGTAAGCTTTTATGTTGCCTTCGATGCCTGCTTCGATAATATAATATTATAATATTATATTATATAATATATAATATTATTGTATAATATATTATATAATATATAATATTATTATATTATATAATATTAATATTATAATATAATAATATTATTGTATATTATATAATATTAATATTATAATATAATAATGTTATTGTATATTATATAATATTAATATTATAATATAATAATGTTATTGTATATTATATAATATATAATACTATTATATTATGTAATATTAATATTATAATACAATAATATTGTAATATTATTATGTTATAATATTAATATAATATTAATATTATAATATAATAATATTATAATATTAATATGTTATAGTATTAATAGTATATGATAATATGATAATATTGTAATATCAATATATTATAATTATATGTTATATATTCATATAATTATGTAATCAATGTACTTAATCTAATGATTAAATAATTAAACGCGCATAAAATATCTGAAGATTCTAAGCACTGCAAGAATTAGCAATCGCAAATGATTTTTTAAAAAATGACTTTTAAATCCTTCATCATTAAACGTCCATTGAATTCCTAATGAAACAAAATAATATTTTATCAGATATTTTGTAGCCTGAGACTTGTTCGAACACAATGTTTATCATGAATTACAGTTGCACTCATAACATCCATGTAATTAATTCATCGAAATCGGCAGGTTGAGACATACATACAGTCTGACCCATTTAAATTTATCAGCGGAAATAAATCAACCCCAATTTATCGATATATTTCCACTGATAAATAAACATGGGATGCCCCGTATAAATATATGCAGTTGCGAGTCGATGTATGAAGGAAAAAAAAGCGAGAGTATTGAAAGGGGTTGAAAACGGTAGTCGTCGTCAGGGGAAGGGGATGAGCCGGAGGGTGAATTTGGGGCGCAGTCGGACGAGCTCGGTCAAAGAGAGCGTTGGGAGCTTCCTCGCTCTGTTGGTGATGCTTCTGGCGATGCTTTGCCACTACATAGTTACGTACGGGGTATATTGTTGCTGTGCAGCAAAGAGCATGAAGCTAGTGGAATGGCTATTCGTGAGCAAACGAAATGTATCTACGTTTTCCCTCCCTCTCCTCTCTCTCTCTCTCTCTCTCTCTCTCTCTTTCTCTCGCTTCACTGTTTCTCCATCTCTCTGTACTTCTCGTTTCCCCGAACGATCGTTTCTTCAAGTTTCCACGGAAAACTTGTTTATCCTGTGATAGAGACGAAATGGAAAACTCGCTCGAGAGTGCATCGCATATCGCGATATGTACACTCTTTTTATTCTCTCTCTCTCTCTCTCGCTCTTTCCTTTTCGTCGACCACTTTTTTTCTATTTTTCTGCAATATACTTATAGCATGCATTATGCGCGATGCATAAGGCGATATATACAGAACAGAAATTTCCCGGAAATGTTTTAACATTTATGTCGACCTTTTCACGTAGGTGGATTAACGTTTGCACGATGTACGAATGTATAAAACAAAACGAGCACGAGCATTTCTCGTGATAAAAATTCGTCGAGCGTTGACTACGAAGCTCGTGAAAGATTCGAAAGAGTGGCAAACGCGAATCACCATTTTATTTTTAATATTTCAATGAATTAACACATCGCTATTTACATTATTATATTTATTATTATTCTTATTGACATTATTATAATTATTTTCATCTTTTTTGCCGGTATCATTGTTGATATTATGGTTATTATTATCCCTCGTAAATTCAGAATTAGCACAGCTATATTTTTTAAATTCTTCATATTTTAACATTTGAATTTTTCAAAATGTAAAATTACTTTTTACCATGGTAAATAGAGCTATATTGAAAATGGTAGGATGGAGAGATAGATTATTTGAACGGAAATCTCTTCATGAGAAAACGAGTAAAATGTACGAGAGTAAATTTGTCGTAATGAAATAATCATGGCACATACGATTGTCACGTTTATCTCGAAGTCAATGGAGATCTATATGGTGTGGCTTATGGCCAACACTCTAACGTAAGAGTCCAACACGGTCTAAACAGAGGCAAATCTCATCTCGTCTCGCCCAGAGGACCAAACAGACAATCGCCGATTGAATACACCGAGCTATTCAGCCCCCGGTACCTCGAGATTCAATGCATTCCTCGAATAAATTCCAGTAGTATGTACTATAGAACGATCTATGCATGAACCTCCGATTGTCGTACGTATTTCCGTACGTTATATAGACAGAGAGGTAAATTTTTTCGATTTCTTAAAACGATGGTAAATATTTAACTATACGTGGATACATGGTTTATTGGAGAAAACATTGTTCGCCATGTCTAAGATGAGCAGTTTGAAATACGCGTACGATCCAATTGGAGTAGCAAAGAAATTGTTGGAGTAAAAAAGAATTTCGTTGATGGTCAAAGTTAATTTAATTGAAATCTGTTTTTTTTCTATCATTTGTATATCGATAGTTTTGGACGATAATAATTAATGGAAATAATTATGGTTTATTACCGTTGGTGTGTAGAAAATCATGAAGCAAAGAAATTGTTATAGTGAAATTAGAATCTATTTTTTCCTATCATTTGTTTATCGATATTTTTAGACAATAATAATTAATAGAAATAATTAGTGTTTATTACCGTTGGTGTTTAGAAAATCATGAAGCAAAGAAATTGTTATAGTGAACAAAAATTCGTTCCAGTTCAAAGTTAATTTAATTGAAATCTGTTTTTTTCTATCATTTGTCTACCTTTAGTATTTAGAAAATCATGAAGCAAAGAAATGGTTACAGTGAAAAAAATATTCGTTCAAGTTCAAAGTTAATTTAGTTGAAATCTATTTTTTTCTATCATTTGTCTATCGATATTTTTTGATAATAATAATTAATAGAAATAATTATCGTTTATCACCGTTGGTATTTAGAAATTCACGAGACAAATTAATCACATTAATTTATGAAAAATATTTCAGATTAAAAAAATCAAATTTTCCATATCGATAATTATGGATCGATATACGAATCACTATCGATAAGAAAATATCGATTTGATAGTTTATCGATCAAACCGATGAATGTACGAAGCGAAAATCTCGGCTTACATACGAAGCATGCTCCGATAATTTCTCTGTAAGTATTTTAATGGGGATTAAGTTCACTTGACGATGGAAACGGCTCGGAGGATGAAAAAGTGCACCTCGTCATTCGGGTGCTGATTCGAGCGTTTTCGTTTTTTTTTCGTCCTCCATTTTTTTTCTCTTTTTGACGGATGCAAGTTCGTGCGAGAATTTCAAGATTTCGAGAATTTGAAGTAGAATATATGTCGGAAGAGAGCGAAGAGTGGAAGAGCCTGACACGTGGCGTCTGACACGTACGTGGTTTTACTACTTGTCGCGCATGGAGAAGTAGCAATTATACGGTTTTCCGTCGTCGTTTCTCCCGAGCTCTTCAATTCTACTTATAAGGCGTTTTCGAATATTATATTCGTTTGCATCCTCTCATTCCTTCCCTCTCGGGGCATCGAGGTTAAGAAGACGAGGGGTAACAAATCTGCTCACCCTTTTACACATGGACAAAATATAAACGAGCAAATATATACTCGACATAATTTACTATAAATTTCATTTCATTGCAAGAGAAAATAAAATTGAGAAAATGAGGGAGAAATCTAAGAATTATCAAACTGTCTCTTCAATCATTTAATCCAAGTTGACTGAATTCTTCCAACCCTTGAACCCTTATAGAGAAAATGAAATACAAAAATCATAAAAGTAATAAAAAAATTTGTTTTCTGTTTTTACCAATTACACCGAAGTTTAGCATTTTTTTTATTTAGTGTGTGCAATACATGGACAAAATATAAACGAGCAAATACATACTCGACATAATTTACTGTAAATTTCATTTCATTGCGAGAGAAAATAAAATTGAGAAAACGAGGAAGAAATTTAAGAATTATCAAAATGTCTCTTCAATTATTTTATCCAAGTTGACTGAATTCTTACAACCTTTGAACCCTTATAGAGAAAAAGAAATACAAAAATCATAAAAGTAATAAAATCTTTTTTTTTTTCTCTTTTTGCTAATTACACTGAACTTTTGCATTTTTTTCATTTAATGTGTGCAATACCAATGTACTAAATAAATCACTATCGTATTTTGTAAAGTCTCGTCGCGTGAATACAATTTTTCAAAGTCCCTCGGTCGAGTCCATCGTTATCTATAACGAAGGAGCCAACCGAGAGATTGAAAACGTTTTCTTTAAAAAGAAAAAATCGAAAAACTTATTCATCCTCGAATATTTCCTACGCGAGATTCCAGTGCGAGAAAAATAGCGAGAAACGGCAAGACAGGGTAGACGAGCGAAGAAAATAAAATTTTCTCGAAACATACGTTCTAAAGAAACGAGGGAGCTTCCTTAAATTTTGTGCTAAAATCTAAGATCGATTGTAATGTCGTTGTTCGATCTATGCATATAGATACAAGAAACCGGCAATAAAAAAAAGCCAGTTGGGCTGAGTGGGTTAGAAAGAGAGAGAGAGAGAGAGAGAGAGAGAGAGAGAGAGAAAAAGAAAGAAAGAAAGAAAAAGAGAAAATCAATTCAATATCAAAGAGTACCCCGGAATGATTCGGTTCTCCATGGTCGTCACTCGTACGATACAGAATTCTGGATAGGGAAGACAGTAATCTCGGAAGAACAGAAAACTGATTTCCAAATGAAATATCTGGCAACTCCAGAAATTTTCGATTTTCTCTTTCCAACTTTTACCTCACTCCCTCAATCTCTCGTTCGGTCTCTTCCGGGTCACATATAACGACGTTTCCGTTTGACTTTACGTCTTTACGGATTTGAGCCTGGTGAAAGAGGTCCACAGAGAATGTACGGACGTACATATAGCTTCATATCCGATACACGAGTTTGGTATATATTGGCTTACTCTCTCGATCCACTTGATATGTGTATATATATAGAGGGAGACTTAGACTCAATTGCAGCACGTAGAGTACAGCTCGCGTGTTTGATTAAATGGAAAGATGAAAATAAAAATACAAAAATAGAGGGATTTCTATACCGGGCGCTTTTCTTCATAGATGAATAACTGAAAGGTGACGAAGGCAAAGGGTTCGTGGAAATCTCGTCGAGCTTTGACCCAGGCGAAGGGACCGTTCGATGAAAAGCACAGGAGGGTGACATTTTTTCACGACACTTTGCTATTGGCTGCAGGACGAGAAGCACTCGAGGATCTCTATGCTTTAAGCCCAGGTCGATTACACAGCTTTGTGTGTACATATATAGAGCATATATGTATATATGCACTTAAACTATATGTATATATATAAGACTTGTAAATAATCGACAGTTGTGCCCTCTAGAGCATGCTAGAGCACTTATTGGACGTCCTCGACTCTCACTGTCCACAAACGCGTCCCTATTTAGGGCTTATGTTATTTTCACATATATGAGATATATATATATATATATATATATATATATACACATGTATGTGAGAATACGTTACATTTACCCACTTTGCGATAGAATCTGTGCAAAGAGACCCTCCAAGGGATCCCAGAACGTGTATTGGAGATTCGTCGAAATACATTGCACGATACGAGAGGATCGGGAATGTGTTAATATCATCGAGTATATGTAGACATGTATACCCGTCTTTACATCAACGAGACGAGAAATGTGATCTCTTTATTTTTTTTGTCTTGACAGAGTAAGAGAAGGGAGAGAGGTAGAGAGAGAGAAAGAGAGAGAGAAACATAGAGCTAGTAAAGATCTCGAGTGAGTGGAGGCTGGGGTTGAGAGTGGCGGGGGATGACACAGAATCGTATATCGATAAGAAATGTCACCGGCGCTTCGGAGCTTTCGAATCTCGGATTACGTGCCGTTTCTACGAATTTCTTTTTTTTGCGATCGAAAGATAACTCGCTGTTCGAATCGTCCCACCAAAAGAATATTCTTGTTTTCTTCCGATAATTTCTGGATACGATGAGAGTAATCGATATTGGTATTTGTGAATTAATCACGAATGATTATCGTGCATTCTCTTTTTTTTTTATTAATTGTTGCTTATTGTTACGAATCGTGTGTTTTTTTTGTATGTTAATATAAATATGTCAATTATAATTAACGTTTTTCTTATTATCATGTCGACGAAGGCGAAACAAGAGATTGAAAATTATTATGAAATTTATTGTACGATTCTCTCACGAGATACGGTACAATATGTTTTTGTAACAATTATTGGATACGATGTGGATCATTAATTTTTATATTTCATAATCTGTCGTCGATCAAAGCCACGCATTTTGTTTAATTAATAATTTACATTAGTAGGCATTCGATTATTACATGTATATTAATTATAGTATCCGTATTCCAATTACGGTTTCTCTGAACACAGAACGCCATATGGCGGAAATATTATCCCTTCTAGGAACTGGTTTAAATGAATCTTCGATAGTTACTGGATATAGGTTTGATCATAACCTGGACGGACACATACATCCATTTATATGCTGTATGTATATATGCCATATAAAACATGTGCCCTCCTTCTAATGAATGTCTAATGACGAGAGCCCTGAGCTCGTTAATACATATATCTACAGGGTGAGTTTTATAAAGTGTCTCAAACTTTATTTTAAGGTAGATGAGATCATTACAAACAAAAGTTGCAAATATACATTTGGGATATTTTTGATAGTTTACGAGATATACATTTTTTAAGTTCGTCCAATCAGAACGCGTCAAGAATCGTTGGAGTCGCCCACTCCCCGCTCTTATTTCTCGGGTATTGATTGCTCTGAATTGTACAACTCAAAATGTAACGCCCTACACTGTGCTATCGCTAGAGCGGGAAGTGGGTGGCTCCAACACTTCTCGGTGCGCTCTGATTGGACCAACTTTAAAAATGTATATCTCGTAAACTATTCAAAATATTCCAAATGTATATTTGCAACTTTTGTTTGTGATGATCTCATCTACCTTAAAATAAAGTTTGGGACATCTTATGAAACTCACCCTGTATATGGGTGTATGAGTGTGTGTCTGTAGAGGAGTAGGATGATGCCGATAGTTATATAGCTTATAGTAACTTCGGCGAACGAGACGATATGGAAATCGGTCGTTCCCTGAGAGACTGGTATTACCAACTCGAACGTTCGGGAATCGATATTATCCTCCGTCATGGCTTTTGCCGATATAGCTGACTCGCTTCTCTCCATTTATAATAAGTCTCTCTCTCTCTCTCTCTCTCTCTCTCTCTCTCTCTCTCTCTCTCTCTCTTGGTGGGTATGTGTGCGAATCCGCACTAATATTCGCAAGCTTTCACACAGATACATAGAAATGTGTAAGTGTACGTCAAACGAACGTTTCCAGTTCGGTTCACGAACTCGATCCTCATAATCCACGCAATCACGTGTGCACGAGTCATTTCACATCGATTTAAATTTGTATTTTTTTTTATTCAAAACTATTTTTTTTTACACCTACAGATTTTTGCACTTTTGTTTTCTAATATTAAAAACGTCGATGTTTTCATGCAAATTTATTTTTTCTCCCAAACTGAAGCGAGGTTTATTCCCATTTTGGATGCATTTTATCAATTGAGATTTTTTAAAAATATTTTCCGATCAATATGGTCAATCGTAAACGAAAATTAGAGAAATGAGAAAGAGACCGAGTTTGGCTTGTGAATTGAAATGAAATACCCCATACGTCGTATGGATAACTCGTGAAAAATCTAGGGAACGAAATAACTTTATTCGAGTTCTACATCGTGTATAGAGAACTCGGAATAGATTTGATGGGTCGAAACTTTGCTCGGCGTTATTTTAGTACGAGGAAAAAAAAAGAAGAAAATTAGAACTTGTACAGCATATTTGAAACGGAAGTAGATTTTACCTCCTGGATTTTGATACGAAAATGAAGTCTCTTGGTTTCCTCTCTTGATTATGAGAGTAACGAAACCACCCGGAGTTTCTCCCATACGATAGTCGAGTAAACATACGAGAATGAAAAATATCGTTTTGCGGAGAAAAAAAAATAACTCACCTTGAAAAGACGAAGAATATTGGCGACCATGATGGAAACAACGCTGAAGGACGCACCTATGACGCCAGTTACGGATTTATGAGGCACGTAGATAGGAGGCGTTCCATTCTCGCATCTGTACTCGGACATGTCCTGAAAATAAAAAAAAAAACAAAATTAAATTTTTCTTTTTTGTCATGGTAAATAAAAACAATTATTTTCTCGAAAATTTGAAACAAAATTCAATTTTTTAAGGTAATTGAATATTCGGATATTTCATATTTGTATAAAGAGAGGGAACAAATCGATTTGGGAGTGAAGTGGGTCGAGAGGGTGAGGGAACGCCAGAAGCCTTACCACCACGTTGACGAGTAATAATTATACTTTCACGAAAATCCCAAAAATCCAACGAAACTTCAAACGAGATTCGTATTGCGTATCAATGTAACGGATATAAATAATTTCAACATTGAAAAAATTATTAAAAATCACGAAATTTTTTCAAATTAAAATTATCGATTGTAATAATTAAATTTAGCAATTTTCACAAACATTTATATGTCTTTTCAATAATAATAAATAAATATTCCTCCGTTTGTACCAGTGGATAAAGTTTCTGTTAATAATCGAATCTTCCATTTTGTTTTACAACGATGAAAAGAAATTTATAAATTATAAATAATAAATTTATAAATTATACGTAATAAATTTATAAATTATAAATAATAAATTTATAAATTATAAGTAATAAATTTATAAATTATAAATAATAAATTTATAAATTATAAATAATAAACTTATAAATTATAAATAATAAATTTATAAAATTAAAATAAAGGTGCTTATAATTTGTATCTGGCGTTTTGCAGACACGTCATATAGCGATAATACAATTCGTTTTATACTTGAACTGACACGATCGAGAGACTTTCCGGGATCGAATCGTTAGTCGGTAATTGAATGGAGAAAAAGACGATGGAAAACGGAAAGGGAAGTTCGAGGGTGGAGTTGCATGGAAGATAGTTAGGGGTAGAAGACGGACTTGGGTACGCGTCTTGCATGACACCGATATCGGATAAAAGTTGTCGGGTGTCGACTGGAATGGCAAATTGAGAAATTAAATTGTTCCCCTTCTCTCTTTCCCATTGTCAGTTCTCCACTCGCTGTCTCCACTTTTTTCGTCTCGTCGCTTACTGTCACCTAATGCACATCAGCTTTATATTTATACAATACATTATTCCTCAAAATTATCCTGTCAACATCAAAAACTAGAAAATACTCGTAAATTTCAATAAAGTAAAAGTAGGATGAAAAAAAAAATTCGAAATGGTTTTCAAATCTTGATCGATCGATGGAATTTGTATTACTAGTTCATAAGATAAAAAATACCAACAATCTCGCTCCTCGAATTTTGTAACAATTCAAATATTTTCATTTTATCAGAAGATTTATCACTCAGTAAAATCCAAATTTAATTTCTTTTTTATCCAATTTTCCATTTATTATATATTTTATTACATATAATTAATGCAAAATTTGATTAAAAAGAAAGAAATAATAAAAAAAAAAGATAGAATTTAAGAATAAATTTGATCTATTCTATATTTAATGTCTATACAATAATATTTCAATTTTCGACAGTATAAAAACATTGACGACGAGTGATCGGTATGACTCGTAAACGGATGAGCTTTATCCATTCGTAAATAGCGATTTAGCCCCAGGGTGTGCTTACGACCGGCATAACATCACGAATTGCACGTAGACCATTCGATCGTTGATTCAACGACCACTGTTGCGCGCACCGACACGGTTCGAATTTGTACTCAACCCCTCGTCCTCATGCATATTAGATATACACCATATTTAACTCCTCCACCAACGCAAAACGTTTTGATCCCACAGGACTCTCTACCGTATTGTCTACCAAATCGTATATATCTTCGCTGGATCGCCACCTAGGTACCATAAACCTTAATCCGGTCAGTTATCCGTGAAATCGCGACCAGGTTTGACGTCGAAATATCGAAAATTATACGCGATAAACGGGATTAATTGCAACGATTAAGAGCTTAAATATCATACCAAATGTATTTTCCATGGAAACTGTGGTCGGAGGTAGAATTTGCAAAATCGATGCGACGAATCGAATATTCCGGAACGGAAGTTACATGTAATATTCGAATTATTGTCAATAGATGTGAATCGTTACGAATTGAAACAAAGAAATTTTTTTTTAGTTTATAGAAAAATTATAAATCTTGTGGGAGAATTCGTTATTGAGAGGAACACACACTTCGCTGTGGATAATTATAAATATCTAACAATTAAAAAAACCTTTTTCGTCAAATATTTTATATTTTTTATGCAAAACATTTCTAACAATCGTAAAAATCACTTATTGAAAAAACATGAAAAATGATTCCGTTATTATGAATTTTTTAATTCCCCGTGCCGAAATTTTGGCAGGGATACATCTGGATTCTGAGTTGGACCCCGGGCTCCTAATTGGGATCTAGTCCGATATCGAATCAGATTCGAGGACTAAATGTAAGATCCGTAAACTGGATTCCATTAGGAATCCCGATTCGAATCCGCTAATGACACTAACTGGATTCGAGCAGAGATCCCGATCAAATCACGTAAGAATAATGAATTGCTGAAAGCATTATATTAAATACTAGCTTCTACCCGCGACTTCAAGGAAACAAATTAAAAGCAGCAGGATAGACGGAGAAAATAATAAGTATGTATATGAAAAACGTATATGTAATTGTACGATCCAACAATTGTATAGCACACTTATTGTAGTGAGAGTTAATTCTTTGCAGCACGTTCCAGAGGAAACTTAATACTTTTCTACACAGGTTACGGATTTATAATGCCAGCGGACGCATGGTTCGTTTGTGAGAAGCGGGATGGCCATGCGCCACCTGTCGGTCGTGACCGGTACTACTACTACTATATCTATATCTCGAAAGTACAGTGGCGCCAGGGTTTTGAAATATCGTCACCCACGCAAATTTTTCCCGATGTGGAAAGCATCTGGTTCCTGTAGGTATACCCGTTTTGAGGCATCCCTGCCATATCGTGATCAGGATAAGATTCGCATGCCCCGAAAGTATAGTGGTGCCATCCCCGTGCAGAAATTTTGGCGAGGATACGACTGGATTCTGAGTTGGATCCCGGGATCCTAATTGGGATCTAGTCCGATCAGATCAGATTCGTGGACTAAATATAAGATCCGTAAGCTGGATTTCATTAGGAATCCTGATTCGAATCCGTTGATGACACTAACTGGATTCGAGCAGGGATCCCAATCAAATCACGTAAGACTAATGAATTGGTGAAAGCATTATATTAAATACTAGCTTCTACCCGCGACTTCAAGGAAACTAATTAAAAGGAACAGGATAGACGGAGAAAATAATAAATATGTATACGAAAAACGTGTATGTAATTATACGATCCAACAATTGTATAGCACACTCATTGGAGTGTGACTTAATTCTTTGCAGCACGTTCCAGAGGAAACTTAATACTTTTCTTCACAGGTTACGCATTTATAATGCCAACGGACGCATGGTTCGTTTGTGACAAGCGGGATGGCCATGCGCCACCTGTCGGTCGTGACCGGTACTACTACTACTATATCTATATATATTCGTATTGGTCATAAAATCTACGCTCATCACAGGTTTTGAAATATCGTCACCCACGCAAATTTTTTCCGATGTGGAAAGCATTTGGTTCCTGTAGGTATACCCGTTTTGAGGCATCCCTGCCATATCGTGATCAGGATAAGATTCGCATGTCCCGAAAGTACAGTGGTGCCATTGTTTCGACATCTCGTCACCGACGTAAATTTCTTCCGATGCGAAAACCATCTGGATTCCCGTAGGGACACCTGTTTTGCCGCATCTCTGCCATATCCCGATCAGAATATGATCAGTAGTTTGGTATCCCTGTCAACATTCCTGCACGGGTCCAAATCAATAAAAAAATATCCTAAAAACTTTATTGTCCTCGTCATCCTTGTTTCTCGATATTTTTCAAAAATTCAATTTAGCGTTATTTTTACGAACAGAGGAAAAAAGAAAAGTAACGGAACAAATTTAAGAGCTCGTCATCGGATTTTCATCGATCCGTCGTGTCTTATACGTAGATGAAAAGTGTCTGATACCACGAGAATTCTCACAGCGATAATAGACTTCTACCAGGGGACGAAAGAATAAGGAAGGTGGATGAAGAGAGATTGAAGGTTCAATTAGATCGAGGCAGACGGATACATCGCCCCTTATTCCTTACGAGGAATACTCCGCGGAGATCCACGATCGGATTTTCTTCCTTTTTTTCCCCTTTCTCTCCCCTGTCAGCACACCCTTCTTATTCTTGTCTCGGCGTGTTTTACGAAAAGCTCTCGCCCGACAAAGGTTTCCAGTCACGACGAGATTCCCAATGAATTGACGAAAATTAATTATCCTAGTGAGTTCATTATATTGTCTGTTTTCCTCCACGAGGACAATCCTTATAAAGGACATTCTATGTCGATCTTCTTTTTCTAATTACTCAATTTTAACCTCCTGCTCTTGTACAACTCCTAGGACATGAAAAACTTCACAAAGACATACAAACAAACACGCGTTAAGAAAGTATGAATAAAACACTATCTCGCTATGACGCATTTTAAAAAATATTTATGAGATTTTATGAATTTATTTGTCAAATTGATGCGATATGGGACGTTCGATCATTTTGTTTTTACTGAATTATAATCGTAGACGTTCGAAACGATTGATTCATCCATCATCGTCTCTATTCTACCGAGAAGCATCGCGTTTATTTTCTGCTCTTTTCACTTTTAATCTGAACGACCCTTCCGCTCAGGCGTGCACGCGACGTTCTAATTTTCAAGACGTCAACGCTTGCCGCACTTGACATTGCGCTTTTCGTTTTGCATATATATATAGTGCTTATCTATACTGCGGGTTGTTCTGTTGTCTCAGAGAGTTCGGGAGGTGGAAGTTGGAAGAAAAGTCATTGTACATTCATGACCACTCCCGGGGCAAAGTTGGACGGCGCAGGGGAATATAGCCGGCGCCAACGCTGTCCCGGACCAGAACGTTTCTCACGCTATGTCAGAGACGCCGGTGAGGCGAAGATGAAGTTACCGTCTATATGCAGTCACGTTCTACAACGCGAGGGAACAATATAAAAATAAAATAACACAAATATATCGCGAAAAATCTGATAACATTTCCCTATTTTGCGAAAAATGATTTTTCAATCTTTCATCCAAGTTTCTCGTTTTCAAACCAATTGCGCAAACGTAACGTCTTTGGAAGATTTCTTAAAAGTAATGAGAATGTGAATTATTTTGCTTTTTTTTATTTGAAGAAATTTTGAAAAGGATTTTTCGAATTTTGAAATTTCTTTAATTAATTGGGTTCAATGAAAATTGAGGATGTTGGATAAATTTTAGAATTAAGTATGTCAATAAAAATCTGAACAATAAAAATGTAAAAATGGCTGAATTGTCATAATTTTTTCGAATCGATTGGACGCAGATTTTGAACTTTTCTCGATCAAAGCTGATCAACGAAAATGCAAAAATATCAAAACTATCGAGACTTTTCCAAATGATCGGGTAAATTATCCAATTTCTTCAACCAAATTTAATCAACGAAAATGTAAAACTATCTCCTCGTT
Source organism: Tryphoninae sp. A BG-2022a (assembly GCA_030522965.1). Taxonomy (NCBI): domain Eukaryota; kingdom Metazoa; phylum Arthropoda; class Insecta; order Hymenoptera; family Ichneumonidae; species Tryphoninae sp. A BG-2022a. The sequence continues at coordinate 18,604 of JAPYZT010005707.1, forward strand.
ACTATCGTTCGATTTCCAAATTGAAATTTCGTACGTAAACGTTTCAATTTCCTCGCTCGAATCTGCTCCGAGCGACACGAAAATATCGCCTAATAATAAAAAAGAAAAAAAGAAAAAGAAAAACCCTTTCAACTTTTCGTTTCCGGCTGCGCGAACGTATCTCGTCAAATTTCCCGCTATCTTTATATTCCTTGCCAATCTGCCGAGGCTTTGTACGACACGCGACGAGAGGGAAAAATAAGGAGCGAAGAGGTTCTTTCGGTACCGATATAAAAGCATACGACCCTCTCTTCAGGCAGATCCGTACAACAGCCGTGTTATATCGAGATTGAGAAACGAATAAAAGTATAAGAAGTACAGTGAGGGCGTGAGTTATACGCAAATAACGAATGTAAGTAAAAAAATCGAGAGAACGAGAAAAAGAAAAGTAAAAAACGCTTCGTCATATTTCTGCGTTCGCGCGAAGAATGTCGTCACCGAGTTAAAAAAACGGATAAAAACCATCGACCATAAAAAAAAGAAGTTACCCTGAAAGGCTTCCTCTCGTCTTAGGAGTTGAACGGAGCGTAGGGAGAATAGAGAAAAGTACAAGGGCAGATACGTATACGTACGTAACTCGACGTTTTCTTTGCCTATGTGTGCATATATATAGGAAAGGGTTCCGCACCCGGAAGAGTGGTCCATTTGATCCCGAACGACCACTCACAGGCCCTATCGATCGCTGAGTAGGGCACCAGATGGCTTGCATTCGTTCACAACCCGGAAATGGCTTCCCTGCGACGTTTCTCCCGAATGAAAAGTGAAAAGTGAATAGAAATGCGAAAGTCCCATACTTCGAACCCCCTATGCTTAATACATTTTCTATGTACGACCAGAGTCGTTTTATCGTAATCCGACCTACGTCTGACCATCGTTGATCTCCTCCACTAGTTTTTTCATTCTTCGACTCGTTTAAGGCTTTTTTTTCTTCCTTTCACATTCTACCCTACATATTTTCCCTCGCGAGGAAGGGTTCTGTCACTACGCACTCGATCTTTAAAAACATCGAAGCGCCATTATCACGGTATTTACCGAGATAGAACAAGATTTGTGAAAAATGAAAAAAAAAACGAAAATTGACAAATTACAATTTCTTTTTGTGCTTTCTCGTTAAATTTTGTATTATTTGAGATATAATTTTTATTCGAAGGTTTAAATAGAGTTTGTTTAAGGGGTAAACAATTGTGGCGGAATTCCGACTGGGAAAGTTCGAACGAAAGGTCGCGCGTGTAATTGTGTATTGCAATTGCAATAATGGAATTTATCGTCGTTACAAATTTATCAGTATCTACACTTCAGTTCACACGAGTTATATAATGTAAGTTGGGAATGATATCGCTCTATAAAACGAGAGTAGAAAACATTATCGGGAAGGGAACAAAAATAGACTAGAGTGAGAATTTTGGATGAACAAAGGACAGCGAAGGAATAACAAGTTGGTGAATATACCGAGGAAAAAAGTTCGCCCAAGGCGTTACATCATCACACCACTTTCGGAATATTTGTGCCGTCGTGTGTCGTAACGATAATTCAAATTTCGATACGTGACGTGAGTTTTACGTGGATGAAAACCATCGAAAGAAAACATAGGGGGATGAGACTCGTGATGGAAGGAGACACTAAAGCAGTCGAAACACGTCGTAACACACATCAATGGAACGCCCTAAAAACGTCGAGAACGAAAACGAAGGATTTGATCGTGACACGCTCGTCTGACCAATGTGGAAATATTCCCTGAGTATTTATTCCTCGCTTCAATTTTCCCTCGATAATCTTATAGTTTTTATTTAAACATGATCGAGAAGGACATTTTTGTTTATATAAACAAAATTTAAAAAAAACACATTGATTTCAACTCGTACATCAACCCAATAATCGTTGAGTCAATTTTCACTTGTCACTCAAGAAGGGTAACTTTTCATTTCCTTCGAATTTACCTCGAGAGGGATTGAAAATTGGAAATTTAGGATTTCGTTTCACGAAAAAAAAAAACAGGAAATTTCGCCCTTCGACGGACTAAGGGTGTCTGGGATGTTGACTTTCAATTGTAGTTCCAGTTTTTTTTCCGATGCTCATCACCTGTCGATATTAATTTCCTGAAGATCGCGCGATTATTTTTTATCCGGCAAAAATCGTGAACATTAATTGAATTTGATTCAATTTGTACGATCAATATTATTATTATTATTGTTATTACTAGCGGTACCCGGGCATGCGTTGCAATATCGTTTTGGTGTCATAATTCATTTGACACACAATACTTTTTGTTTTTCTGTCCATGTGTGAAGCATGAACTTTCCAAATATAATCTATACTATATAAATTTTTAGCGATTGTCCGCGTGCTTCGTTGATGGACTTTGCAAATGCGAGTCGCACTGGAAACTGCAAACGTTTGAAATCGAATGGCATATATTTTGGTATCGTTGAGATACGTGACAACAGTACATCGTCTTTTCCTTCAAGTTTCTATTTTAAATTGTAGTTTCGCTGATATTGTTCATCATATTTTTCCCTGGAAGCCCAGTACCGTTGCAAAGTCGTGGTGGATTGATGTTTCATAAAAGTATGATAGGCACGCCCATTTTCAATGTTACAACGTGCGGCGCTATGCCTGGCAAATGAAACAAATTCAGGAATTCAATTGGATAATAAACAACTCGTTCTTGATTAATAAAAGCAGCAATCGACTTGTACGTTTTAGCTTCTCGTGATATTCTCTTTTCAATCGTGAAATTTATATAATTGACGTTG
>JAPYZT010005708.1:0-18301 GCA_030522965.1 Tryphoninae sp. A BG-2022a
ATACTACGTAGGTTTTTATACCATTCTATACGTAGGTTTTTATACCATTCTATACATAACTAGTTTTGTTTTGTTAATTTTTTGTTTTTTTTTTTTTTTCGTTTGTTTGTTTGTTTGTTTGTTTTCTCGTATTCGTTTAAATTACCTCGTTGCATCTGATACGTTTTTACTTCTTTTATCCTTATCTTTCGTCTCTGTACAAAAAGCTTGGGGCTAATTCTCGTCGTCGTTATTCTTCCCTTTTTTTGTTGTTGTCTTCTTGTTGCTTTTTTGTTTTGTGTTCTCGACTCCCTCGACTTCCTACCTCAACGTACGATAATATAATAATATTGTAAAGCGTTAAAAATAATGTAGGTACTTTCTATTAGGTCACTGGTACTTCGAACGTTACCATTAGTTAAACACTATTCGTTTTTTTGTTTGTTTTTTGTTTTCATTCTTCACTATTTCCTCTTTCTCTTTCCTTCCTTCCTCCTCTTTCTCTTCATCGTCCTCTTTATTCCATCTTCCTCCTCTTCTTCTTCTTTTTCTCCTTCTTCCAATACCCCGAGTCTCCGTCGATTCGACGATATTCGTTTCTTTTTTTCTTTCGAGCTGCTTTATGATTTTTCGAAAAATCGATCGTCTTAATCTCGACGACTCGGTTACGTTTTCTTTCGTTTATTTTTTTTTTGTTTTTTTCTTTTTTTTTTTTTTTTTGTTATTTTCATTTTTTCATGCGACGAATCGACGGAGAGCCGATGCGAATACGCCACGCGCGCGACGCGATTAAACAAACAAATCGGATTTTTAATGCGATGAGAGACAAAAAAAAAAAGCAAAATAAAAAATAAAAGATATGGAACTTCTACCATGTTGGCTTTCGCAACATTCACTTAACGGGAGATTACGGGTTTATAGAGGGCATTAGCTAATCAGTCTTGTTTTTGAGGCTCGTTTTTCTTCTTCTTCATCTTCGTCATCCTTCCTTCATCATCTAGTTTCAACTGTATTGCGTGGATCATATATTCTTTATTTCTTCTTATTTCCGTTATTTTTTTTTCTTCTCTTTTATTTTATTGTTTTTTTTTTCTTTTTTTTTTTTAAATCATCGTCACTTTCGATTAGCTCGATATTTTCGTTTCTCTCTCACGTATTATTATTTCCTTTTATTCTTCAGTTTTCATTGATCTGTTTCTCGTCCAACGTCAATCTTGGCTCTCACTGGGCTTTGTACAGTCTATGTTCTCTTGTTTATACGATGAACAAAAAAAAAAAAAAAAAAAAAAAAAAAAAAAAATAAATAAATAAAAACAAAAAATCGCATTCTCAACATTCTCGATCCTACAACATTAATAGTGGTTTTTCTTTTGTCGTCTGTCTCCTCATTTCGTTCGTCAAATGCTCGTCTCCGAGACGCGACAAGTGAGTGTGTGTCCATGTGTGTGTGTGTGTGTGTGTGTGTGTGTGTGTACTTTTGTCTCTTGTTTCATACGTTGGACTGTCGTTTCTTGTTCGTCCGAGAGCTTTTTCTTTGGGGTCTGGGTGATTAAGAGCAAGTCGGGGCGGGGGCGGGGCCGGGTTAAACGGACAATGATTATTATCATTTTTGTTGTTGTTTTTTTTTCAATCGGGAATCATCATCGAACTTCGATAAACCGAACTGCGATAATACCTGGTTTAAATAAAAGGACAATCCCATCTTCGATTTTGGAGACGGGCGGAATAGCGCGTGTTTCAATGGCTCCAGGCCTTAAAGTTGTTGAAAACAAAAATCTATAATATGTAATAATAATAATAATAATAATAAAGATCCTCATAGTTTATACTGTGTTTATACTTATTATAGCAAATCGATGTTCAGGACCGAAAAATTTAGATTCAGAAATATAGCCTCTTTGAATGAAATATTATTCGATTGTACTCGAAACGATCGACGACCCTCCTTCGTTTCGCGAATTTTGTCAGCACAAAAAAGTGGCTGCGACGAGTTAAAAAGTGTATTTATGTATGTGTGTGTGTGTGTTAAATCGCGGATAAATTTCCCAAAACGCTTGTAAAAAAAGAACACGTACGCTCAAATCCTCATCGATGAGAAGAATATTTCATTGACGATCTTGTATCTTTCTTTTGTTTTCGTAAACAAAAAAGGAAAAGGAAATTAAAAAAAAAAGTCTTTCGAAAAGAAAAATTCTTGTAAACAGATCGAATCGATGCGTATGCGCGTATTCCTCTCGCGTTTTAATCGAAATATCGTGAGAAACGACGATTTTATTTTGTATAATTTCAGGGATATCGGTTACGGCGATTCACTCTCGAATCCTCGATGCGCGATTTACAATTGCGATTATCAATTAACCGAGCTGCACGATTCAGCTTACCCTTTACATTTATATATACGAATGTATTTGTAGGCGGGTGTTTGTGTGTGTGTGTGTGTGTGTGTGTGTGTGTGGGTTTGTGTGTGTGTGTGTGCTTATGTGTACGTGTATATAGTAGATTACATTTTTTGGGGACTGAGAGTAACGGCTGCAAGAAAAAATATGCTGCCCTGGCTCTCCTGAACGATTTCACAAAGTCGGATAGCAGAGGTTTTCGTCTCGCGAACGACACCGACGATGCGAGACGAAACCACCGACGACACACAATAGGCAGTATCCGTTGTTTGTTTTTGTTTGTTTTTTCTTTTTTTCAATTTTACAGTTTACATAATCCATCGACGAGTCATTAAGTTTGCACCGACAAGGAAACAAAAAAAGAAACAAAAAAAGAAAAAAGACAAAAACAAATCATCGTACGACTATTTTTACGGACGTACTTGTTATTTTGCTACTGGAGACGAAAATATTGGAGGACTAACCGTGATACATATCATCTCCCTATTTCTCTTTCTCTCAATCTATCTAGTTTCGTTCGTTCCTTCGGATAAGGGCTCAATTTTCGGTTCGAAATTTCGGTACGTTAGGGGGCGGGTGGCGGGGAGGGGTTGGCGTTAAAAATTTAATTTATCGATTATAAACTACGTTATTTTAAAATACTAACATCTTCCCAATTTCCTCGTCTTTCGTCCTCATTCGCGGTACGACGGAAGAGAAGATTCTCCTTCTCTGGTCTTCGTTTTTCTTTATCTCTCACTTCCTCCCTTCTTTGTTGTCGTTTGAATGCTCGGAAGCTCCGTAAAACGAACTTTGTTGTAAAACATCGTAAGACTAGCGCAGACACTGCCTCTCTACATATTTGTTTCGTTTCGTTTTTTTCCCCCTCATTTTCTTCGTACGATAATTCATGGTGCAATTTGAGTTCTTTTCCTCTTTTTTCGTTACTTCCGTTTTAGCGATGTTGTATTATTTTTTAAACTTTTGAAAAAAAGAAAAAAAAGAAGATCGAATGAAAAAATGACTGCGAGGAGTTTTCAACGATGCGTTTTTTTCATTCTCGGCGTACTACGTGGTGGTGGTGCTGCTTATAAAACCGTTGTTGAGAGTTTCCGGCTTGTCCGTGAATTCGGCCTGTGACCTTTTATCCTTGGCGGCATCGACAGTGTCGACATCTACCGCGTCTATGGAGGGGAAATCGATGTGCAACGTAATCGGATCTTTGCCACTTTCGATCATCGACATCACTTCGGGTGTGCGATTCTCGTAGTCGGGACTATCCTTGTGCGACTTCGCACTAAGTCCCGGACTCTCTTGAAAACTCACAGCGACGTCGCTTTTGCTCGCCGGACTTCTCGGCTGAGCCATTGACTTTAGACTGAGACTGCCGCGCGACGAGCTTTTCTTCTTGATGGACGGTGAATTTTTCACTGACGTGAGACTGTCCTCGACGAACGGAAAATCGAGCGTGTCTTTGCTCGAGTTCAACGAACCGGCTGACACACCGTCGAAATCATCGAAACCGGCTTTCAGCGGTATCTTGGACGAATTGAGATCACGAAACTTTGTGACGACTTTGGAATTTCCGCTGTACGAGCCAGGCGCGTAACGCGAGTGGGAATTATTCTTCAGGCAAGCGGGCTCGATACTGGCGAAGTCCCCGAAGTCTTGACGCAACGGGGAATCCTCGTCGCCCTCGCCATCGTCCTCGTGCAAATCGTGCAACGCAGCCAACTCCAAATCCCTGAAATTAATTTTATTTTTAACGAACGATAACAATTTATAGAATAATCCTGTTTTTGCAACGAATAGAAAAACTCACTTGTCATTCCGCGGCGAGTGCGAATTGTTCTGATTACGTGCCTCGATTCCCTCGGGACTGTGATAAAAGCTGACTCTTTCAAAACCGTTTACATCCACCTCGTTCAAAAGCATCGTCGCTATGTCGATGAAGGTTGGCCTTCTATTTGCCTTCTGATTCCAAGTTCGGCGCATGAGAGTGTACATGGAATCGGGACAATTTTCCGGACGTTCCATGACACCACCCTCGATCACGTATCGCAGTACCTAAGAGTCGAAAATGTAAAGGACGACCGACGTCAAACAGGATAAAGTCGTAAAATTGAGATTTACGATTTTATATATATATATATATATATATATATATACATATATATGTACTACGTAGGCAGGTAAGCCGAAATAGTTCACCTGATCATTCGAGAGACCCTGATAGGGCTGTGAAGCGAGTGTCACCATTTCCCATAGTACAACGCCGTAGCTCCAAACGTCCGAGAAGCTTGTAAAAACGCCGTCCTTCAAACTCTCCGGGGCCATCCATCGAACCGGCAGCAGTCCTTTCGTACCCTTTCGATAATAATCCGTCTCGTAGATGTCTCTCGTCATTCCAAAATCGCCAACTTTAACGGTCAAATCTTCGGCCACCATGCAATTACGAGCAGCCAAATCTCGATGAACGAACTTCTTGGCCGACAGGTAAGCCATACCGTCCGCGATCTCGATCGCCATTCGCAGGATTCTCTTAAGCGTCGGTGGTTGCTTCGGTGGAAGTTCTTCATCGTCCTTGGATGGTCGATGACCTCGCAGATAAGTTTTCAAATCTCCGTTTACCATGAGCTCCATAACGACCAAAGTTGGTTGTCCCTGTGAAACGACGCCCAGTAGTCTGACAACGTGGTGAGTATTGAAGGCCCTGAAAACCAATAAAACCATCGTCGATAAAATTGTTAAGGGTGAATACGCGAGAACTTTGTAACGCACTCACTTCATGACGGACGCTTCATTCAAAAATTCGATTCTCTCACGATCGGTCGCGTTCTCAGTGACGGTCTTGACAGCGCAACGGACCTCGGGCTTTGATTTCACAACGTCCTTTGCCAATCCTTCGTAGACCATGCCGAATGATCCGTTACCCAATTCACGCAACAAGTGAATCTTCTTCCTCGGCACTTCCCACTCGTCGGGTATATAAACCGTGCTTACATATTCAGGATTGACAGTCGCTATGAGCCTCCTGCTCGGCACGGTTCGCATAAATTTACGCTTACACACGTAGAGTATGACGAGCGACAAAATTAGAAGTGTTATGCTGAATATCGACCAGAAAGCGATCCAGAATGTACTCCTTGTGTTGAATTCCTCGATGTAGAAATACTTCACTTCGGTATCGGAACCGCTACCGGCCAAACTGGTCGCTCGTACCTTCACCGAATAATTTCCCGGTGACAGATCTTTCAAAACGTACGAATAATCGGCTTTGACGAAGTCGTGTCGCGTGATGCAGACCAGAGTCGCTTGAATCTGAAATATCAACGACAAAATGTATCTTTGCGGATCAGTACATTTTTTTATTTGATCGAATCTGCGATAAAAGAAATGTAACGCTTGGAAACATAAACCAATAAGGATACCACTTAAATATATGTTTGTAATCTTTTTTTTGTTTTGCATTGTCCACAAACGTCTCCAGCGTGCAAAATATTTCGTAAAGTTCGTTGGTTTTTTTAATCTTGATTCGATGGAATTCGTAACAAATTAAATGCGTGAATTGTTGGAGATATCAATCGATCTGAAAGTTATTGACTCACGTTCTGAATGTCTACTCTCTTGTACTCAATCTGATAAGTAACGATGAGACCGTTGGGCGCAGGCGGTTCGTCCCATTGTAACTTGACGAGCGTGTAACTGTTGTTACCACCGATCGTTTGGAGTTTGAACGAATTCTTCGGTATGTTGTCAGCTTGATCGATTGGCAATGTGCGATAAGCTTTGACGGCTTTGGTGGAGCAATTGTTGAGCGTGTCGTTGACGGCTTCTTCTCGACAAGCAACAATCTCGATGTAATATTCTGCGAAGTGTCGCAAATTTCTCATCACAAAAGTGAGATTGGTAGCCGGTACTAATTCCTCGAATCTCACGCAAGTGCCATTCTCCATTATTCTTATGCTCGTTTCTTTTTGCTGGAACAAAAACATCCGAATGAATGACCGAATGAAAATAAGTGTCTAATTTTCAAAGATGAAGATAAATACCTGCGCGTAACTCGTGTCTCTGCGCTGCGGTACGGTACTGAGAATTCCTTCGACATCGCGTCTTCGTCGCAGGTTGATTCTCTTCACGTAAACCTGATTATGCAGAGCATCTTCGAACGCTATCGAGCTCGAGATCTCTTTTTCACGTTCTATCGACTGATCGCGCTTTTGATCGGCACAATCGCACGAGCTCCTCGTCGACTGCATGTCCAATTCCTTCTCGGCCTCGGCGCGTTTGCGTTCCTCCTCAGCCATGACGGACATGGGCTTTTTCTCGGGAAGAAGCATAGCTGCGATAATAGAAGAAAAAACCGCGATAAAGAAATACTCGTTCGATCATTTGGAATTGTTACGATCGATGAAAGCTGAGGAGGCTACAACTCACGTTCGTCGCAGTAATTTCTCTGGGCGACGAAAGCCGGATCGTCGCGATCCCAACGTCCTATGATCTTGTAGTGAATCAACTTTCCATTCTTTCTCAATGGTGGTAACCAAGATATGACCAATTCGCTACTGGCGTTGCTCCATATCGTCAATGATCTCGGTTGACTCGGTGCGTCGGGAAGAGTCGTGAAATATTTCACCTTGCTCTGTGCACCCGATCTCTCAGTAGCAATCGTGTAAGTTTTAACATAGAAGGCGTATTGCGTGTACGGCTTGAGTTGAGTCAATATATGAGTCAAATATTGAGGTTGCCTAGGTACACTGCGATTTGTAGGCAATTCGACTTCGGAGGACATAGCAGCGCTGACATCATCGACCCTCCAGCCATCGCCACCGCAAGCATCGCGACCGTCGTACATCGTGACGTTTTCGCTGGGTGCTTCGATGAAATAAAATATGTAGCCCAAGAGGGATCGTGGATCGTGATGCTCGAATGCTTCCCATTGTATAAGAGCCGCCTCGGAAGATTTCTTTGCCACTGTCGCTTTCAATTCCGTTACGTTACATGCGACCTTATCACCGTTGCTGTTCGGCGCCACTTCAAGATCCGTGAATTCTGCGAGGTTGGCGACCTGGCGTAAAGTCTCGATCTTTTGCAAGCAAAGCTTCGGATTAAAGTGAAAAAATACCTTGCCCGGACCATCGCGAGAGAGAATCTGTATGGAGCGATGCGCACCCCAGTCCCAGAGCTCCTGAAGATTCTGATTGTCGAGAACCGACAAGGTATACTTTCCATTGTCGAGATAATTGCCACGTATTACTCTGAGCCTTTTCAAAAAATTCAGGGAGATCAAGGGAAAGCTCCGTACGATTTTTAGATAACCGTCGATCTCCTCGATCATGTTGAGACTGTCCTCGAGCTCTTTGACGATATTTTTTCCACCCTTTATCTGAATCTCGAGACTTCCGCTTATATGAGTACAGCCCTGAAGCTTTTGAGCGGATGCAATGCTGTTGACACTCGCACCGGCACATTCGTGTAGACACGGGCCGTCGCACTTTTTGCAGGATGAACGACCGTCCCGATCCTCGTCCATAAAACCGGACGGACAATTCATTATGCACGCGTTGTCAAACGGCTTGTAAGGATATTGCCGGTACGTGTTGGACTCGAGTGGCTTCCTCATCTTTCGACACTCGTTCTCCTGTATGCAACGACGATTCTTGAATTCGTATGTTCCCATCGGACAACGCTGGACGCACTGATTTCCGGCGACCGTCACTTCCCTGCAGACCGTACAGTGCTGTGCCATTTTTCCCGTGCAACCACCGAGGCACGAGGGATGACAGCAAAAGCCCGAGCTGCTGCACGCCCGATTTTTGCACTTACGGTCGCAAACTGAAAAGAAAAAGATATATTTGTAAAGTAATTTTTCATACGCTCAATTTCACAATCATTTCTGTTTAATCAATAACTTGGATTACTTCTCACCTTTTTGGCAGTGTTGCCTGTTCCAGCACAACGTATCATCGGGTTTTGTCGAACGAGCTGGACAATTTTTATCGCACACTGGACATCCGTTCTTGGGTTTGTTGCCCTGCGATAAAAAAAAAAGCGTCTCGTCATTTTACCTACGAAGTGGACAATACAATTAAAATAAATTCTACTTTCGACGCTTGTAATTTTGTCACTGTCATCGTCTCGCTCGAGCTATTTAGCCTCGAGTGTCCAAACTCTTTCATATTTTCTTATTTCACTGAGAAAATCTACAAGCTCACTGATATAACGTGTTCTCCCTTGGTTTGTTTCGCCTTTGCTATCAAGTCCCAATCAATCGTGTCGACGTAACAGAGAGCTGGATTCTTCTCAAATCGCACAGCACCGCGCAATATGTCAGTCAGGGAATGAAGTCCTATCTCCTGCAGGTGCATCATCTCGAATGCAACAAGAGCGTAATTTATGAACAGCATCTGTCCACGTATTACCGTGAGATTTGGAAAGAGATGACCGACGCTTTTCAAACCATTGACCCTAAAAAAAGAAAGAACGTTTACACACATGTTTCAATCTTTCAAGGCGAACGTTAAATATTTTCTATAAATATTCTAAAATGTTTACATCTGTACAAATTCTCAAAACCAAAATCTAGAAAATAGTCAGATTGGATTTATAAATTTTAGTGAAATTGTAAAGTCGAAGAAACGAAATAAAGAAATCGAGATCGTCCAAGAGGTACGTAACGAAGAATTTAATTAATTTTCGAATTACCTGTAGAGCACGAGATAGTCTGTTATCTCGACGAGATCCGGAAATGTTATATTCGCATATGCCGTGTCGTCCGCGTGATCAATAAGCAGTATTTGTACGAAACCTTCGACGACTCGGCAGCCATTGAGCCTCGAAAATTCACTCACACTATTCCTTATGTCTATGCTTTGGCACACTGAAAGACAAACATTTTGATTAATTTTTTATTACGGTAAGCACGATTAAAATGAAAGGAAATTTGTGCATGCATCTTCTTATATGATAATCATAATAATAATAATAATAATATTTTATAATCTAGGAATTATGGAAGAAATCTGGAACTCGATGGAATTTCCAAAAAACTTTCAAGTCTGAAAAATGGATAAGAATCCTAACGAGCGACAGAATGAAACTAATAATAATGATTATTGATTATAATTACAATTTGTTGGAAAATTAATGAAAATCTTGATCAGTAGCAAATCAATAAAAAAGAAACCGAGTTTTTTTGAATGAATTCCTAGATTAATATAAGCGTGTATTATTTCACATCCGGTAGAGTTATTTTTAAAAAAAGCTCTTTCGTATAGTCCAAGCCCAAGATAGAACGTGTATATTGTTCGAGCAATAGGTCAAAGTGACAGGAAACGTCCGAAAGAGAGAAAGAAAAGCAAAAGAAAAAAAAAACAGGAAAATGTGAGAAAGCCAGTGTATCTAATCATGGACTACAAGTAGAGAATAAAAACTACATGCACGAAGTGAGGTCTCGCGATATAGTAAAACCGCGAGATACGACAGATGAGGAAGGGCTGCTGCCGAGAACAAGCAAGGAGAGAGCCAGGTGCCCTCGGGCAGCAAAGGTCGAGTGCTCTTCCTGCCGGAAATCCAATGTCTAGACGATCTCGTTCTCTTTCATCTCCCTCTCGGTTCTCAAACTCCTCTCCTCTTGCTCTCGCGTGAGCAGGTACCGCGGCGCTTAACGCTCGTTCATTGTTCTTCCGCAATAATCAGATAACAGAGAAGACAAAAAAAATTCCAACTTAGCTAATTTTTGTTCGGCTTGTAACAATTTTCACTCGCATCTCATTTTTATTTCTCAGAAAAAAATATAATCGTATTTTGAAAACTGTATATTCAGTTATGAGATTTTGAATAAGTTGAATAAATTCTTTATCAACAAGATCGACAAAAGTAATACATTTGAGAATATCTGAAAACAAATTGCAACTTAGTTAATTTTTCTTCGGCACGTACCAATCTCCACTCCTATCTTATTTTTATTTCTCACGAAAAAATAATCATATTTTGAAAATAGTATTTACAGTTATGAAATTTTGAACAAGTTGAATAAATTCTTTATCAACAAAAGCGACAAAAAAAATTCCATCTCAGCTAATTTCTCTTCGGCTCGTAACAATCTCCACTCCTATCTTATTTTTATTTCTCACAAAAAAATAATCATATTTTGAAAAATGTATATACAGTTATGAAATTTTGAACAAGTTGAATAAATTCTTTATCAACAAAAGCGACAAAAAAAATTCCAACTTAGCTAATTTCTCTTCGGCTCGTTACAATTTTCACTTGCATCTCATTTTTATTTCTCACAAAAAAATAATCATATTTTGAAAAATGTATATACAGTCATGAGATTTTGAACAAATTGAATAAATTCTTTATCAACAAAATCGACAAAAGTAATACATTTGAAAATATCCGACCGCCTTGATGAAAATAATAATAATAATAATAATAATAATAATAATTTAACCAAATTTGTTTTTTTTTTAACAACGATATTTTTCAAATCACGACAATTTTGTATAAATCGATTGAGTTTAAATTTTCATTCTTAAAAAAGAAGCGACTCGAGCGATTTACGGTAAACGCGGTCGAAACTTTTCTCAGCACGAAATCAAAGATTGCAGAAGACAATTGTCGTTCTACGATAAGAACAATTATACGTTGTCAACAATTGCGGCACGCGCACGATTCTCGGCTAATTGTTTTCTCGTCTATTTTTCTAAAAGAGTTATTTTCTTTGTAAAGCTTTATTTCGGAAGTTGTAACGCGTTGATCGCTATCAGCTATACGTGGAATCCTCGCACGTGATGCGTGTTTCAAAACGATCAATGAACGTCAATTACCGTAGCTCGTTATCAGCATTTATGCACTAGTTTACGAGACGTTCATTGCACCCCCCCTCTCCTCCCCAATCTTCTCAACTGCACTTCAGTCCCCCCCCCCTTTTCCCTAGTCCATTCTAGATATACGTTTCGTACGATAAATATGGCTGTCTCGTAAGTTACAACACTCTACAAATGTACGATGTCTGATTTACAAGACGCATACGTATTAGACCCGTAGTCTTGTTAGGTCTCTGGTATATATATATAGATAAATGCAGATATGAATATAGGGGGTGTGGTGGGGCAATATGGACCACCGTGAAATTTTGTACGAAAATGCATCGACATATTTTTCTTTGGAAATTTAGAATCATATCTTGCAATGGAATATATCAGTTGTTTGGTTAGAATTGTTCGAAATTCGGAACGAAAATTTTGAAGACATTCGAAAAATCGAAGAATTCGATGAAAATTGAACGATAGGTCACGGTAACTGTGAATGAGTGTAATTTTATTTTCGAATTACGAGAGAACTAGACTTTAGGATGGAGAATATATCAGCTCTTTGGTTAGAATCGTTCGAAATTAGGAACGAAAATTTTGAAGACATTCGAAAAATCGAAGAATTCGATGAAAATTTAATGAAAGCTCACGGTAACTGTGTATGAGTGCAATTTTATTTTAGAATTGTGAGGGAACTAGGTTTTAGGCTGGAGAATATATCAGTTCTTTGGTTAGAATCGTTCGAAATTAGGAACGAAAATTTTGAAGACATTCGAAAAATCGAAGAATTCGATGAAAATTTAACAAAAGGTCACGGTAACTATGTATGAGTGCACTTTTATTTTCGAATTGTGAGGGAACTAGACTCGATATTCGAGCGATTCATGAGGGAAATTGATTTTTTTCCACTGCGAAAGAATTGTCAGAGGTTCGTTTTAAAAGAGTGGTCCATATTGCCCCACTTTTGTCTCGCATTTTACGCTACGGAAATACTATCGCACGGAATGGATATTATTACTCGTGCTTCGTAAACCGGTAGTGCAGAATTTCAGTGTAAACAGTATAAGTGGAAGCGTGAGACACTGTGGCATGCAAATCAAACTGGTAGAATCTACTCGCACGATCGTCAAATATTAGAATTATATATCGATCAGCGTTTTGATAACAGAAGGAAGATAGATGGAAACGGAGAGAACTATAATCTATAACTCCGTTGCAGTCACATGCATATTATTACCGTTATTATCGATAATCAGTCTTATCATTCTCACTACTATCATTATATTTAATGGTAAATTATCGTTATCGTTATCATCATTACTATCATTATATAATTACAATCTATTTATTAACGATTTATTTCTTAAGATTTTAAGAACGGTGATATTACCGTCTCGTTTAGTGTTGAATGATGAATTTCTGTAAGTCGTCTCGGGTGGAATAATCGGCAAATCGGTAGAGACGACATTGGCGACGATCGTTAACACGAAAAAGCCGATAATCGCAAGCGCGTTACGTATTCTCAAATTAAAAAAATGTCTGCCACATCCGTTTTTCGTATTCCATCGTACAACACTAGACGCACATCTCAAGAAACGATCGTCACCGAGTTCCGAGCGCGAACACGCGACGATTTCGCCCCTCGATTTCGTCCTGTCGCATTGACAACCCCCGCCGCGACATCTATCACCAACGTAACGTTTATCGGTGCTGCTCTCGGTCTTCGTCCCATTATTCTCACTCGTCGCGACGAATTCGTCGTTCGTCTCGTCGAAGCTCAAACGTTCGCATAGTTCGCAACGAAGAATTTTCGTACGTGTCGTATCGTTCCCGACGACTATCGTCGTCTCGCCCATGCAATCCTCGTGAAGCTTTCGTCTCTCGGTCGATAAATCGTCGACGTCCCGATCGATCGCGACGTCCCGATCGATCGCGACGTCCCGACGTCGATCATCGAGATTCGACGAATTTCGACGTCTCGGGAGAATTCTCTTGACCGTCCGCGGATTCACGATCGAAAGATCGTTCGACATTTTGTGTGTCTCTCTGTGTGTATTTTTTCTTGCTCGAGTTCGTCCTCGCGGATCACGAACGATCTCGTCGTGTCAACCGCCTCGAGACATATCTCTCGGGTTTCTTCTTTCCGCACTCGTCGATAAATCGAGAGATTTATCGTAGTTTTTTCGAGTTATGTTCCTATTTTTGTTTTGTTTTTGTATGTTTATTAATTATTTCGAAATCTTGATTTTTTTCGTTACCAGGAGTCATCGAGATCGAAATTCGATATCGATCGATTCTTAACGCCGATCTTCTTGTCCGCGACAACGAGATCTCTTCGTAACGTTGATCGAAACATTTAGAATTCCGTTTTGTCGTACGCGTTGGACAAGATTTTCGCGACGAGCGAGTCGTCTCGACTACGAGGAGTCGTTCATCTCTTCTCGTCCTTCTTCCTTTTCGTTTCTTCTTTCTTCTTCTTCTTCTTCTTATGAGATTTGGGCTTTCTTTTTTCGTTCTTCTCTATTGTCAGCTTGACGACGAGAATTTTTCGACCAAGGCAATAACGAAATTTCGATCTCGCCTCGCTGTTTTATCGACTGAGCATTCACCGATTTGATCTCACGCGTAGCTCGAGAGTGAACGAAAATGTCGTTTGCGTCTCGACATGATGCTTTCTCGTTGCGAAAAGCACTCAGGACGATTATCCGTCGGGTATCGCTGCTAACGAGACGTTTCAGCTGTTGCGGGCCATTCCTTGATCCTGAAACATAAACAATACGATCGAATGTTAGCCTCGTTCGAGATGCAAATTGAAGATTTTTCTTAATACTACGAGTCCAAAATACAAAGCCACTCTTTATTTTATGAGTAGCGTAGTTGTATTTCGAGAGTTGAAAATGTCGTGTTTGAAATACGCGCGCTCACGTCGCCGAACGCCACCTTGTGGAGAACGCCGTCAACTCAGGTGGGGGATCAGCGACGGCCATACTTTTTCTTTAACATTTTGCTAAATCAGTTTTCTAAAAGAACAAGGCATAGAAATAAAAAAAAACGATTACGATTAACGCTTGTTAACGCTAGTCAAAATAATTGTATATTTTAAATATTGTCAAAACTGGTCTCGCGCTCGTGCAAAAGAAAAAGAAAATGGCAGCTGATATAAAATGGAAGCTGCGAGTTTTCAAACGAATATAGACGAAATTTATATCGAGCGATAAATTATGAATATGGTTTTTTTATCAATCATCGAATAATGTCTTGTACATCCATAATATTTGTATGCTGTACGACATAAACGAGTCTGCTTGATAATCTATAACCATGAACGATTTCAATCTTTACGGGCGATCAAACTTGAATTTACGAACCGTTAAAATCACTTTACTTAAAAACTAACTGCGTCACAAAATCCGTTGGAAATTCAGGTCTTTAATTTCGAATACGATCACACATTTCTCTTTCTCTTGAAAATATATTCTTTTACGCCAAGATAAAAGAAAAACTCCGAATTCCGGAGACAATGTCCTTGCGTTTATGGAGCAGCTTGACATCCTTACAATCAAGAATTACGTTCTTATGACGATTTACTTCGTTGCAATATTCTTTTCCGCCTGGGGTTTGTAAAAAGAAGTGACAATACGTATTTCTATTATTTAATGATTCCCTTTTCAGACTATTCTTAATTGCTTTCTCCTTGCCAACTTTGAAAAAAGCGTTACGATGCTCCCCGTACTTGACACCAAAAATTAAAATTATGTCGAAATTGAATAAATAGCGAAATACTAAAATTAGAAATTGCGGTCGATTGTGCAATTTTTCTCAGAGAAGCGTTGAAAAAAAGGCCAATGAACGACGGGTAACGATACGTCTCAAAGTTCGTCGTGCTCTTTTCGTTCTCTGTCAATAATACGTCCGTCAGGGAGAAACCACGTGGGGATTTTTGTATTTTGGTGAAAAGGCATTTAGGATGCTCAGACCAGAAGTGATCTCTCGAGACATATATCGTCACCAAAATTTTCTCGTTCCGCCTCTTGCTTCCTACTTGAGTTTCCGTGCGAGGACTTTCTGCGTCGTAACGTCTTTCGTCTTTCGTCGTTCGTCGTCGTGCCGCCTAACCGAACGATCGATCCCGTGTGCGACGCTCTGAAAGCGCAACGCGAGGACTAACTGCGACGACGACGATACCTCGTACGATGAATTGTCGAACGAAATAGAAAAAGCGAAGAAAAACAAAAAAAAAATTAGTCAAATAACATTTTTAAACATTTGCACGAAATTTTGAACTTTCCGGGAAATTCAAATTCGATATTTCTGGAAATAAAAAAATTGAAAATGGCGTTTTATCAAATTTATTTTTAAAGAAAACAAAATTGCAATTTTTCTTCAAAACAGAGAAGAATTCTTTCTTTTTGAAATCACTGTCGAATTTGATATCGCCGGAAAGAAAAACGTTGAAAATAAATATTTCTGCTTAATTACAAAAAAAAAAATCTTTTTGTTTTAAATTTCTGCAAGAAATTCTAAGTATCAAAGAAAAAAATGATTTTTGATTTTATTGATAGATGGACATAAATATGTTGAACTCTGTAAAAAATTGGAGGAACAAAACTGTGCGAAATTTTTTGTTTATAGGAAAAAAGTGAAAGAAAATTTGATTTACGAAAAATAAAATCATAAGATAAAAGATAAAAAAAATAACGATACGTCAGATACGTAAACGAAAATATCCCGGTGAGTTAATTGCCAATTTCAAACAAAGAAAATAATTCTTGGCCAATTAACTCATACACATAAGTTAATTCCTACTTGGCCATTAATTTTGTCAAAAAGTCAGTACGCATTATTTGCAACAAAAAGTTAACCTCGTTTATCCATCAGAAACGCTCGATTACATTTTTAACGATCCAAAACGCACACAAATATTTATAACTAGTATTTTCGTTCATTATTAAATATTCGCACATAAACAATAAAAACATTCAAAAATATCGAGCAATCTTCGTTTAAATCGAGCAATCTTCGTCCAAATCGAGCACAAGCCACTATTATTTCCTTCATTTTCATTTTCTATCCAACGAAACGAAATTTCTCCTAAGAAATTATACACGAAAAAAACGAAAAAAAAAGAAGACAAATCTCAACTTTCCATACGCGCCACATTTTTCTTTCTCCTCGCGAATCTCAGCGACAATTATGAATAATTCAATTCACGATCTAATGGAGATTACATGCCTTACGCACGCGAGGAATCTCGCGATAAGAGATAATAATCGCTGGACTGTGTGACGCAAAGAATGGAATGACTAGCGACCAACGATGTTCTATGTATAAATATTGTTTTCCTCGTCACCGTGCGAATACTTATCGCCAATAGCACAGTGCGAAATTTGTCCCCGTTAGTTTCTTCGCGATCGGAAAAAAAAAATCCGATTCCGGCGTCTCGTCGAGATAAGAAAAAAAGAAAAAGTAAAAGTAACGAAGTAAGAAAAATTTCAAATATCCAACTCTAAACAAGAGAGCCGTGTGTCCAAAAGTCCAAGTACGGTTGCGCATCGAATGTTGAAAACGTACCAAAGATGCTCGAACCACGAAAGTAATAATACTAATTCCGTAACTGCCGAGCGACGACAGTCGTAAAACTAACGACTTCTCTGTCACCCTCCACTCGTGTACTTTTTTCTCCCTCTCCTCTCCGTCCTCTTTCTTCGGGTCCATTCCCAAAAGTCCGCGAGGAGAATCAATGGTTGATAAGTGAACGATTCGAAGCGCGATCGAACGAATCAATTTGTTAAAGAAAAAAAAACTGTTTAATTACCTAAGAAAAAAAGAATGATAAAGAGCGAGAGGAGGTGGGAGGAGGATGACGCGTGAGCGATTCAAAGAGTCAAGACGATGATTCGATTAAGTATTGAATTCTCTTAATTAAAAGGGATTTTAATTGATTCATTGCATTTAAAGTGGTCAAAGCGACGTTCTCGATCTCCCCCTCCTCGTCGCTTTCTCACTCTTTCTCACTATGTTTCACGAGCGAGCGTGCGATAGCGCCAATCGCCACGGGAAGAGACACGAGAGAATTCATCTAACCCCGATCGCTCGATTAATTGAATCTCCCGTCGTCTCGTCAACGACCAATATTGTTATTAATATTGTCGCTGTTATTGATCGAATTTATCGCGTTATCAGTGCTCGCGCCCTTTCCAAAATATTTTAATGCGCGTAGGCGGATGATCCGAGACGTCGTCGTCGTTGTTGTTGTTGTCGCCATTTTTTTTTTCTCTCTCTTTCTCTCTCTATCTTTCACAGCACATAAACACCCATAGCGTCAATCTTCGGAGTCGATCGAGATCGAAGATCTATTTTTTTCGTCTCTTGTCTTTCTCTCGCCACGTGTTTATCTCGAGTATTGCGTCATTCCCGTCCGAGTTCTCGTTGACGAGAACGAATCTCTCTCACTCCGGACAATCAATGCGAATTCCTCGAGCTATTATACGGCCTTCCGAAGATTAGCTATTTAACCCCGCGTTTGCACTTTTCCCCGTGTTCTCGAGTCAGTGAGAGTGACGACAATTATTTTTCACGACGTTTGTTCACGTATGCGCGATTCTGTGTGTGTGTGTGTGTGTGTGTGTGTGTGTGTGTGTGTGTGTGTGTGTGTGTATGTTTACGAGTGTGTCGGTGCGTATCACTCTCACACGTGGACACCAACGGGAATGAGTTACATATACTTTTCTCCATCTTCGTCTGGCTTCCCACGTACCTATGCAACGGAATATGTACGGGACGTTCCACGCCAATTTGACCATTTGATAAATGCGTAACACGCTCTCTAAATCTGAATTAGTGAAAAATTGACTAATTCAATTAGTAAATGCATGTTCTACTAGTGAAATAGTGATAAACGCATTGTTTCATTGATAGAATAGTAAATTAATAGTAAATTAGGGTTACTGAAGCTAATTAGTAATACGATTGAATATTATTTAGTTGATACTGTTTACTAATTGATTAGTGATATTACATGATAACTAATCAATTAGTACAGGACTCAGCGATCGACCAATCACAGGCGCCAGTTCCCGACTCGATACTTCCTTTGTTCTCACGTTATAATGTCAGAGGCGTCATTTT
>JAPYZT010005710.1:0-18831 GCA_030522965.1 Tryphoninae sp. A BG-2022a
GTATATATATATATACCGTGAAATGAGCGCACACGATCGACCTCCTATTCAACATATTCCTCTCGGCTGTCTAGCCCCTTACCCCCTTGCCGACATTATTATGCTCTCGTTCTCTGTGGTAACTCATCCTCGTTCTTCGTATCTCCCATTGACTGTATCCAATCTTTTTCCCTCCCACATACGTATGCAGTACGACGCATGGACATATATACGATTTTAATGATTGAATAGCATTGATTGAGGGGCAACGGACATTAATTACCCATTCAACCGAACTCTGCTTATTTCTCGTATATTTATCTTCTATTATTGTTACCTCCGGAATTGTTTGTCGATCTGATTGCATAGCCTTAGGAATACTGTATTTGCACATAAGGGATAGAACCCTCGAATAAATGGATCTGAATTTACCAACCCTCGTTTCCTGGAACGTGATGCAAACTTCGTAGTAACACGCATCAAACCTCGTTAGCGAAATCCAAAATGTAATAATGTACGAATGCATACTTGAATTTTTATCGATACGAAGTTTCGTCTTACTATATTGTTTCGTGTTTTATTTATATCGTAATAAAAATTTTTTTTTTTAATTCTCCGACGTTGTCCCCAATGTCCCGGTCAATTTCATTCCGGAAGTTATGCGCGTCGCGTCGCTAGCCGCATCGGTTCATCTCTCGTACGAATTATCTACGAGCCGTACTCCACAGTTTCCGAGAGCAATGTCATATAATATCGCGTATAGTTTATATAGAAGCACGTTCGTCCTTGTAATATCTATATACTTATGTATATATACATGTATATCTTTCGGGCTTCCTTCGATTTCCCCCGTGTGTCGAGAGAGCCCTAATAAACTTTGGGCTATCCGGCCAGCTTCTAGTTCTACGCGCTCTCTGTCTCTCTCTGTGTCTCTTTCTCTCTCTCTCTCTCTCTTCTCTTCACTCTCTCTCTCTGTCTTCTCTTGGGTGATGGGCCCGGATATGAGACCAGCCTAGGACTTCCCGTATCGCGGAGAATATACGTTGCACATTCTCGTCCAACCAATCAGGTGTGAAAATGTATAGAGAATAATAACTATAGCCAAAAGGAGAATCGAGTAGACTCGTTTATAGGGAGATGAAACCCGATCGCTCGAATATTTTCGCCGTTATTCCCCACTTCATCGTGATAGTTACTTCGAGTAAAAAATTACCTCGCATCAGAAGATAAAAAAAATCGCAATTCCTATTCATGGAGTGTATTTTTCCTCTTCCCTCAAGAAAAATCCATCAATTTTCATTTGGTTAATGATAATGTTTTTTTTTTCATATTAGAAAAAAAGATCGATTCAAGAAAGGGATTTCTATAACAAAAATATTCGTAAAATTCTACCTCGGCTTTTTTTTCTAGAATTATCAAATTCCTGCCCTTCCCTTTTCGCGATTGGCGCGTCCGACGTTGCCTATAAAAATTAATTTTTTTTCCAAGGCTAGATACACGTTCATTGATGAGAATATGTTAAATTTATTGGATTTGTCGTAATCGGATATTACCGTGGAGGGAAATGGAGAATTTTATAAAATTTATCCGCGAATGGATTTTCTGACGGTGTTTAACAAGAGTCACATTCGATCCGTCCCTAGTGAACGGATTAGCCCCACCCTGCGAGATACTCTTGTACGCGGTGCTGTATATCCATGTTTTAATGGCGTGCGCTATACGATCGGCGAGGTGAGAAGGGGGTGTCTACAGGTTGGTGATTGCGAAAGCTCGCTCGAGGGATTCCACCCCCGCCAACTATATTGTCGTTCGTGATATATATATATATATATATATATATATATATATATAAGAGAGAGAGAGGTATAAAATACGCATATACATTATCAGAGCAAAAGAGCACGAGAGAATAAGAGAAAATAAGAGATGTAGTACGATAGAACGAGATGAACGCTGAATTTATTTATCATCCCCCTCGCGTATATTCGACGTTCACCGAGGGTAAAAGGGACAGCGAGAGGAGAAGCGAAGGGGTACGAGTGTCCCTGACCAGCAGTGGACCGAACCATTTGGTTTAATGGACGGCCCCGGATCACGTGGAACTCTCGCACGGGCACCAATCAGCAACTGTGACTTGCCGAGCAACCCTCTGGTGCGCTTGTACGCGAGCCACGAGGCGACGAGGGATGATGTTGCTCAACTGTGGATTATATACCTATATATATAATACACATGTATATTCATCAAGGTACCAGCGGAACAGAGAGCGTAGCGCGTTATGAATTGGATGCCCGGTTAACGTCGTTTCCGCGTCAATTTGCTACGTACAAAAGGGACATACGGTACCTCTGGTGTTCGAACGACGCGAGTTGAAAAAAAAATTTCTATGTATATACACGAGTCGAAAGAAAATAAAAAATGAAATTTTCCTTGTTATTGCGAATCAGCTTTGGCTGTGTGCTATCTCGAAATACCCGAATGACGAATAGAGCGAGTTGGCACACGGGTGTGTCTGCATTGGGGAAAATTCGAGCGGGTGGCTATAAGGGTCGCACCCTTGGGATGAGAAACCACGCGCATCGTTTATTCAACGAGAGATTAAAGCGATCAAGCTAAACTATATGTCTTGTACATGCTTATGCAATGTATACGTACGTATATACATAACGACTCTAGGGGTTGAAAAATCTCTCTTACAAACGATGTGGATATTCCAATAATATGGAAACTAATTCCAACAGTTTTTTTTTTTTTTAGGAAGTACTTATCGAGTATCCTCTAGAAAATGTCTACATAGGAGTATAAAGCGTGAAATATTTTTATGATAAGAGGATATATAATAATATATCCACGAGGATGTGCGCCGCGTGGCTGTGTAGGGGTTGGTATCTCTCTATGTACCGAGAATAATGCACACCATCGGTTCGCTGCTCTCTGATTGTAGCGCCAATTCACTGATCCGGAATATTGTGAGAAATGGAAAATTAAATCTGCCCGATGCACCATACAGAGAGCTCGAGATATTAATATAAGTTATAATGAGTTCACTGCCTTCGCTACTGATACGTCGGGAAAGAACGAGCGAGATTATTCACTTGATACTAAAATCGACTATTGTCTCGCTCGGTTCGATGGAGCCATAATACGAATGGAATAAATACAATAGAAAAATAAAATAAGAATAACAATGGCTTTTCCCTTTTTTAGAAATAATATTAATAATGAATTTACACAATTTTGTCCAATGGAGATTTTTGCTTGCGTGTTCTGTAAAAAAATATGTTTTTATAAAACGAATTTAAAGAAAAAAGTATTCGACGATAATACAGCTCGATCGATTAAAGTAAATGCATTTTTCTCAATATGATTTGCTGCGTGACCGAGCACCTTTGATTCATCTTGCGTTACGTGAACGGAAACAGGGGGAGGAATGAGAATATGAATGATATATCGATATGTATGTATAGATACGATTCTTTTCTTGCTACTTCGGATCGGGGCAGTACGTTACATCTCTTCTCGAAGTGAGAGGAACCTGGTGAGGTCTTGAAGATAAAGGCGTTTCATTTCAACGCGTGGGGAGCAAAAAAAGAGACGTGCGGTGTGGCCGAAGGGTGAAGGTTGAAGAGAGAGGGTGAGAGGGTGAACAGAAAGCGTGAGAGAAAAGTTCTTTCTGTTCAAACCCGCGAGCCCGAAGGGAAAAGAATTGGTTTGCGGTGAGACCGGTTCCTTTCTCTCCCTCTGTGTTTCCGCACGATTCTCTCCCTCTCTGTCGTTTCCTTTCTCTCTCCTCCACTGAGAGGATAAATATTCTCTCCTTTTGGCTATCGTAATTTATCGAGTCGCTGGCGATGAGAGTAATTTAGGTTCTCCAACATACATGGAGAGAAAACCGAGGAAGAAAAGAAAAGTCGAAGTAAAACTGATCGCGAGCCATTTCAACGTTTCTATACTTATATATATTTGCCTTCGCGTCTGTGTGTCCTACGTATGTGTATACGCGCGCGCTCCTTCGTATAAAATGGAAAATTCGACGAGAAAGACGGAGAGAGAGCGAGAGGGGGGGGGGGAAGAGAAAAGGTATAGCGATGGAAGATCTCTCTACCGTGTGACAATTGCCGAGATCGAGGGTGAAAGAAGTGAAAGAGGGCGCGAGAGAAGAGGTCACCGAGAATTTTCCGAAGAGAAAAAGCCAGATCGCAAGACATAGATAAAAGAGAGCGCGATACATATATATATATATATAACGAAGGCAGTAACGGAGGAAAAATCGTAATACCAGATGTGAAAGATGGAACTCCGATAATCGAACGGTAAATCGAATCAATTAAATCCTGAGTTCTCACTCGCTCGCTCGACCTTTCGCTCTCTCTCTCTCTCCCTCTCCCATCTCTCTCTTTACCCCCCTCCCGACCCTCCCTGAAATACATCAATGAAAGGGAGAGATAAAGAGAGAGAGAGAGAGACAGAGAGAGAGAGAGAGAGAGAGAATGAGAGGGGTGCGAAAGCATTAATTATGGAGAAGGTGTCGTCGACAGTCAAACACCAGAGCTATGTACCATACATATAGATATACATCCAGCAGTATATAATATACAAGGATTCATATAGAAACGCGATATCGAGAATTTACACGCGGATGATTACCGGCGCATTTACTAACGAGTTATTCGCTGTAAAAAAAAAAGTTGGAATCAGGTACGAGCTTTTCAACTTTCATATTACTTTCGTACTTTTCTTCCGATAATACGTTTTTCTCTTTTTTAAACTTTTATACAGTTTTTAGTTGTTTTTTTTTATCATCTACCATTTGCCACAGTCTATAGCAGTGTCGGTAATATAGCATCGGAGAAAAATATCTAATAATTCATTGGATAGATGAGAATGCTATTAAAATCACGGAAATTCGATATTCATCGATGGATTGTCAATACTTATCAATATTTTTTTATCTTATCGAGATGGAGGCTGTATTTTTGGGAATTCTATCCAACATGTGTTATAAAATCATTATCGATATTCGAGTATTGCGCCTTGGAACAATGATATAGGTGAGGGAGCTTCCAACTTTTCATAAAGAAAAATAAGAAAAATAAGAAAATCTATAAGACTGAAAACCAAGTATGAAAGCTCTGATAAGAGGAGGTGGAAGAAGGCGAGAAAGAAAGAGGACCAAAAAGCAGGTTTGAGGGGCTATTTCCGGTCGAAATGGCCTGTATCGGTTCACAGTGAGAGAGCATAGCGAAGAAGCGACACGACGGAAAGTACGAAATGGCCGACTTAAGGAAGTTTTACTGCAAGACAAACCGGAAGTGATACGGCTCTGCGCCTTGGGGAAACGCGCTTTCTCCCCCACCATCTCCCTTTTTCTTTCCCTTTCTCTTCCTCCCTTTCTCCCTCACCCTCTTTCTCTGTCTCTCTCCTTCCTCTCTCAGCAGTTTCGACTGCAATGCCTAGAGAGAACAGAAAACTTTCTTTCTCTCCTGCTTTACCCGAATTACGAACGCCTACGAACATCAATTCTCGTTTAACGCCTTTATTTACCGACCGAGACTTTCCTCCACTTCTTCTTCTTCTTCCCCCTTCTCTCTCTCTCTCTCTCTCTCTCTTCTTTTCTTCCCACTGATTCAATTTTTTTTTGCGTCTCCTATTTTATCGTACGGTCCATCGCGGTGCTCTTCGATTTCTCCGTCATGCCTCACCCGCATCTTCGTTTCGTTTGCGTCCGCACCCAATACTTCCTATCTATAGCGTAGTATCGTCTCTCCTAATCCTCCCTCCGCCAAGCTGATTCAACAGGATACCCGGAGAATTGAACCAATCGAGACGAGAAAAATGTTTTTATTTTCTTTATCGGTCTTTTCGTAAATACGACTAACAGGATAAACGAGCTACGTCCATTCTGGACTATAAATGGCGCGAATCCTCTGCCATCTCAGATTTTCCCATTTGGCGTTGGTGAGAAGCGGTGTTCTTCGGCGATGCTTGAAAAAAGGTAACATGGAAATTGGCCCGAATATTTTCCTGGACCGTTTCACGATTTTCCGTACCGGTCCGATCGTGACTCAGATACGCGCGAACGAAAAGTGATACTCAGCCTCGTGTGTATATATATAATATAAAGAATGCAGGAACGTATCGCATTGAGCGAACGTACAAATACGAATACGAATAACAAGTTTATTGGCCTGAGTCCAGCGAGGCCACTCAAGCTCGACGCTCACCCCGGGACCAACTCGCACACGTACGAAACCGTCCGTTTGCCCTCCTCGTTCCTCTCTTTATCACAATCGCATACACACGAATCATGGACCAAACTCGACGTTTATCTACCGGGTGATACTTGAAAAAAGAACATTTGATATCCTCGCATATCCTTTGTTTTCCGTGTACCTCAGCAAATATGACCTTAGCCAACTTTATTTTAATTCTCCATGGTTTTTTTACACTTTTTTTCAGACTCGTGTCATCGCCAACGAGACAGAACGAACAGGCTTCCAGCAGCAGCAGTTCCGTCGTTCAGCACGGTGCAACATTTGCCGTTAGAGTCGGAACGATCGACGGTGTCATCACCCATCACCTCAGGGCCGAAACGAGAAGAGACCTGGCAGCATGGGCAAGAGCCATCGTTCAGGGTTGTCACATGGCGGCGCATTCTTTGCGCGAATACACAGTTCGTGAGTACAATGGGAAACAATATATGTTGAGAGTTTCACGAGGTACTGTCACGAACGACAATCAAATTTAACTACCCAGATTTTTCATCCATTCGAGTGAAAATAAATTGAACAAACGGAGAACGAGTATTGGAACGAACTTGGAATTCGAAACCACGGGGTCAGGTTCCAGGGTCGAAGAATAAAAATAGCGAGACAAAAGATTCCAGCGGATTTCTGTAAAAAAGAACAAAACTAATTTTGTATTCCATCGTCCGACAGGATGCCTCTGGCAAGGAAGAGCCTGCCAGCTAGTTGTCAATCACGAGGAAGGATTCGTCCTATACGCAGCAGGAACACGAGGGGTCATAACCGGTAGCGGAACGAGTCCTGGATCACCGCCGGCGCCACTCTGGAGAAGATCGTTCGACAAGTTGAAGATGTCGGCCGACGACGGTGCTCGTCTCCTTTGGCTAGACTTCGGTGGCGACGATGGCGAGATCGTGAGTGTAGCAATGTAATAACGATAATATTAAGAAACCGAGTACCACCACCCTTTCACAAAGCTTGGGGAAAGGCACGTAGCCAGAAGTGCCTCGGGACTATTTTCTGTATAGTAGTACTCTGTTATCACTGGAAACGGCGAGTCGAGTATAAATGTAAGCATTCAGTGGTTGCACCCAAATTCCACGGTGAAACACTCGGTGTCCTGGGAAGAACTTACACGAGAACAATTCTCGAGTCTAGCTCGACAACTCGAGCGAGTGAAGAGACAGATAGAGAAACAGACAAGAAGAAGAAAGACCGTGGCCCTTTCGCACTTGCCGCGCCAAGGCAAATGTTTATCATCGTGTCCTGTTCGTTGCGCCTCGTATCGTTCCATCCAAGTTCAAATTACACCTGGGGCCATCTACGAGTATCTCTTTGTCACACGAACACTTTCCGTTTGACTCGTACAGGACACTCGAAGGAAAACATCGCCTCCCTTTTAGAATCAACAGAGTCAATTTGATTACGACATACGATTGAAACAAAAATCACTTGGAAATAAGAAAACACTATTCATTAGGTTTTTAAAACAATGAAACGCGTTCTGTTTTACTTCGCGAATGAAAGATTAAATTATCTCAGTAAACCGAAAGCTTAGACAATATCCGGGCGAGAAGCTTTTTTTCTTTTTTTTTTCTTTGGCATAATTGAGGGAAAAATTGTTTATCTTTAAATTTTAGTATTCGTTGTTTTTTTTTTTTTTTTGATTAATTAGTTTATTTTCATTACAGGAATTGGATCTGGAGAGTTGTCCAAAGCCAATAGTGTTTGTACTTCATAATTTTCTCTCCGCCAAGATACATCGCCTCGGTCTGACAGCATAGGGGTACGAGGGGACCTCGTGCGAGGTCCCCGATCTTCCGCCTCACACAACGAGGTCCGTAACGAGTGTATTCCTTCACTAATTCACGAGCGCAGGCACGAAAGATACGAGTAACACACACCCGCGTCGGCTCGCGTCACAGCTGTGAAGAGAAGTGAAATTACGAGAGAGTTAAAGAGTGAGAAATTACGGTTTCCGAGAGTTGAGCTCGAGGAGAGTCAGCTCAGAATGTTCCTCGAAGGATTTTTCGTCGGTTCAAAAGTGAAGACGAAAAAAAAGCAGGAGAAGAAGCAAAAGAAGCAGAAGAAGAAGGAGCGAGAAACCAGTCTCTCGTTGCACAGGACATTGAGGAGGCACTCCTCGGTGTTTCGAGAGTCTCCTCGGCCTTGGTGCCCGTGATGCTCGAAAAATTGTCTGCCGTACGTAAACCCGAGAGCCAACGACTTAACTTAAGAAAGTATAGCGAATATATCGAGTGAGAGAAAGGTAGAGAGAAAGAGAGCGAGCTAACAAAAAGTGAAAGAAATAGGCAGGAAGAGAAGAAGACAGGACCGAGTAGGCGGGCAAGAGATGTTGGAGAAATGAGAAACGATTAATCGATTCGGAGCCATCCATGAAACATTTTATTTACCATTTTTCCCGAAAGGTACGAATTTTTCAAACGACCGGTATTAAAAGTTCGGTTGTAGGTAAAAAGTGAGAAACAAAAGATGAGGAGGACGATACGAAGATCGACGATGATTTAATAGAATTTGAGAGAAGGAAGGAAGGAAAGAATGAAAGAACGAAAGAAAGAAAAATCACAATGTTTCAAAAATAAATCGATTGTATGATTTTTAGAAAAAAAAAAAATCGCTAATAATCAACGCGCCTAAGTAAGTGATTATATATACATAAGTAAACTAGAGACTAACGAAAAAGATGATAAATTAATTGTCAAAATGTTGAACGGACGGGAGCATGAGAATGAGAAAAAGAGCGAGAGAGAGAGAAAGGATAATAAATAAATAAATAAACAGAGATACGCATAATTATCGATAAATATGATTATTAACGAATTATTAACGTAAATTGAATAAAGGATCGTGCATTTGCATAACGGTCTGCCCGGGACGAGCAACATTCGCGAGTTCTTCGGGTTTGTCGAAATATCGAGCGAAAAAAAAAACAGCGGAGAGAAGGAGATAGAGAATAATGAGTTGCGAAGAAATTAGCGAGTTTCGTGGGTGCAGCGAGAGAGGCACGAGTGAAAGGGAAAAGGTGAAGACGGAGAGAAGTACTACGACAAGCCCGATAAAATTAGCGGCTAATTTATTAATGTTAAAAGTGCGCTCCTCGCTGGGTAATTAACGCGATCGTTTTCCATGCACTTTTTTTCCTACCGTCGCGCTGGTCCACGTGGGCGCTCGAGACTCTCGGCGAAGAAACTCAAAAACAAAAACAAAAAGACTGGCTTTCTCGTACAGCCATAACTTTTAGGAAGAATGATAGAGCAGTGCGAGAGAGCAAGGGAGAGGAAGATAGGCGTAGAAAGAGCTTGTAGGAGATGAGTCGGAGAATGTGAAAGAGTCGAGAGAAAAGACGTAGCCCATCTCTCAGGCGGTTCGATCGTCAGTCCGTGTTATCAAAGCTCCATTCTACGCCCGGATAATTTCGTTA
Source organism: Tryphoninae sp. A BG-2022a (assembly GCA_030522965.1). Taxonomy (NCBI): domain Eukaryota; kingdom Metazoa; phylum Arthropoda; class Insecta; order Hymenoptera; family Ichneumonidae; species Tryphoninae sp. A BG-2022a. Next base: position 9,667 of record JAPYZT010005710.1, read on the forward strand.
GAACTTTTCCCGTCTAACGTTTTTCCTTGGCCGGGAGGCGAGAGTAAGAGGGAGGGGGAGAGAGAGAGAGAGAGGGAGAGAGAGAGAGAGAGAGAGAGAGAGAGAGGGAAAGATAGAGAGGGAGCTGTTTCCGCCCGTGAAGAAAATCACCGTTGCTGCTTTTGCTTCTGCTGCCGAAGGGATAAAGTTTTCCATGCATAGACGTTGCGCAGGGTGGGGAAAGAAGAAGAGAGAAAACTGTGGCGGATGGGCTGACGGCGGGAACGTCTTTTCTCTATCTTCCTCTCTTGCCTCTTTTTAGCACCTTCGACGACGATTCTTCCTCGCTCACTGTCTCTCTCCCTTTCTATCTGTTTGGCTCTCTCTCTCTCTCTCATCCCCTCCTCCGACTTCCCCCTTTCTCTCCTACTCCATCTCCGTTCCCCTCTCTTGCCCTATCTCGCGAGCCATCTACGAACAGCGCAGCAACACTATCGCTCGCCCAACTCAAACCCGGTACCGAGAAGTTTTCCCATAGAGATGAAAGAAGAAGCGAGAAAGAGAGAGAGAGAGAGAGAGCTGGTCGTCGAAAGAACCCAGGTAGTGAAAGAGTAAAACCGTGGCCCGTTGGACAATTTCGCACACACGCGAATTTTACACCAACTCGAGCAGTAAAATCAACAGGGTAGCGTGAGTTATCGAACAGTTTTCACGGTTGGATATTAGTAAGAGAAAGGAAGAGGTTTCTCATTCGCACAAATAACGACAGCGGGTCGGTTCTCATCAAAAAAGTATATCGGAGCAAGAAAATAGAAGGGACGAACGATAAAAAGGGATACGGGAGAATGGGCAAAGAGCAGACAATTTTAGAGGAAATAACGAGTGAAAAGGGGTTGCGCCCTTGATTATTGCCTCGTGGCATCAGCGAGAAAAGCGTCCTAGTTGTTTTATACGGTTCGTATCCTTACGCAATTAAATTTAAGGAGATGAGAGTGCGAAGTACGGCTGAATGCGAGAAAGTCAGGAAAGAATGCCTAACTCGCGACTATTTTTCTCTCTTTCGCTTACTCTTAAACTTGTATCTATAGAAAGGGAAAGAGAGAGAAATGGACGTTTTATAGCGAGCACACGCCAAATGTTATAGCAGTGTGTCTTAAAACTTAGAGACATTCAATGTACGAGGGAGAGAACAAGAGAGACGGAAACGACACCGTGACTGCTGATGTAATGTAAATTGTACAGGAGAACGTGCCGAGCTGACAAAAACCTCTCCGAGGCAGCGAAACCGACAACGAGAGAACGGATGATGAAAGAGAGAGAGAGAGAGAGACGGGAAACCGAGTTGAAGCAACGAGACAAGGCGTTTCACGATTCTCATAAATGTCTTGACAAACGAGAGGGGAACGGAGTTCTCTCGAACGCGAGTTTATTCAGGATCATCTTTTCTCGTCTCTTGTCTCTCGTTTCGTTTTCCAGCCTCGTTCTTCTCGACTATGCGGTACGATTGATGCGATGTGAATTCTCCTTGTATGGAGAAGTATAGAAAGAGAGAGAGAGAGAGAGAGCGAGAGAGAGGGAGAGAGACAGAGAGAGAGGGAGAGAGAGAGAGAGCGAGTGAGAGAGAGAGAGAAAGAGAGAGAAAGAGAGAGAGAGAGAGAGAGAGAAAGAGAAAGAGTGAGAGAGAGACAGAGAGATACTTCAGAGCAAACTCTTTAACCAATTATCGCGTTAATAGCTGCTGGGGTTTCTCGTCAAGCGTGAATAAGGGTAGGTAATCCCCTTGCCAATCTCTATCCCATCCATCCTCTTCCCATTATTTCCCAAACTCACGAACGTACCAAGCGGACTCGTTGACAATTCCAATGAATATTCGTGAAAGTGAAATTCGGTGTATAAATTTGAGAAAGCAGCGCGAACGAGTGCGTGAGATAGCGAGAACGAATGGCGCGTTTGTGTGTGAGAGAGGCGAAACGACCGTGTAGGGATGAAAATTTCAGAGAGTAATGGAAGGGCAGTGGAGACACTCGGACGAACCGATTAGACAAAATTAAAAAAAAGAAAAGAAAAGAAATAATAATAATAATAATAATATTAATAATAATAATAGACAAAGAGAAATCGAGGATCGAACGAGTCCACTGCCCGAAAGCCGTACAATAATAACGTTTTGCGATTAAGTAGACATATCAACGAAGCCACGTTATAATAATATCTATCTCTCGTTTTCTGTCTCGGTTTATTATCTTCCACGAGTTTCTCGTTTTGTAAGAACGAATTCATCGGTCGAAGAAGCAACGAACGACGAAAGAACAAGGAATAAGAAAATGTATTCCAACGTTATTGGACCCGGTGCCACGGAGGTTGGCGGAAAAAAAAACATTAATCACTTGGAAAGCGAAGCAGAAATAGATTGCCAGAAAACGGTGGGATTTTTGTACGTACTCAGCAAACACAGAATTCTCAAAGTTGTAAAAACTGTTTCTTTGCGAGAAGCAATAGTGGATGAATAACATTTAAGTAATTGCGATGTTGCCATTTTGTTAATGGGCGTGCCTGCATGATCGAAAATAAGAGGTAATCGTGCTAATGGAACAAAATGTAAAATTAAAGAAAATTCCCAGACGAAATCAAACTGTAAGACTCATAATTTTTATATGAATTAAGCGTATACTTTATGCATTTTCGTCCTCAACATTTTAGCAGTACTGAAATTTAACAATTTATGATTCTTATCCCCTGACTTATTGATTTTTCTTCAGACACCTAATTATTTATTAAACACATTTATTAAACACAATTTATTCAACACATTTGTCAGTATCCATAAATTGTCGAGCTTATTTCTACCTCGACTGGGAAAACCTCAAATAAAGTGATCTTATCACTAAAACTTGCCTGGAAAAGGGTATAATGGTAGATCCAATAAGAATATAATTGATGTAGATGGACGAATCGAAGACAGGAGAGTATACGACTGCTACGTCGTTACACGTTGGCCATACCCTCGTTTTACTTCCATACGTGCTCTACAAAATATATAGCTCTTGCGACTCTTCGATCCGGGAAAATTGTGACCCGAGAGAACGGGATGAGCATCAGCTAGAAACTGTACCACGTTACTATATACCATACCTCCATGTCCCGAGCGATATTAACCTTTGATCTCCATGCAAAACGAGCGTCCCTCTAACTCATCCACCCTTGCATCCCCCTCTCGCAATTTCTACATGCGCGTTATCCACATGGACGGTTATATGTATATGAAGGAGCTTTTCAAAGAGTGCATACGCCATTGGATGACCAGCCACCAGTGAATTGCTACTTCGGCAATAAAATATTAATAATTAATTGAATTTCTCGACTCGTACTGCACAGGTCGAATTCAACCGCAGATATTCTCTGAGATTGAATCGGACCTGGTGAGGTCGTAAGTTTTGATGTGGATTTTCCCTACTTTCTTTCTTTTCAATTGCGACTCGGACGTTTTTGTTACCTAAGAACGATGGCTGCTATTTAATGTTTCAATTTTATCGGGCAAGCTGTACCTCGTAGGACTTGAAAAATTTTATCAACTTTAATTAAGACACCATTGTTGTACCTTGATGAATAAATTTTATGCTACCTTGCGTTCCATCATCGCTGTATTGCGAATCATTATCGATCCCTCCTTGATGTTAATGTTACTAAAACATTTATAAAACAACACCCGTAACATTCTGTGTTGGCTGAGTACATTCTTCAATGTTCTGTAAATAAACATACCCGAGGAAATCCAAGATATCCATGAATCCGCTACCGTGTGTACTCGAAAGACAGTACGGTTCAGAAATAAGAATGTTTGAAAACTAACCGAACGGAGGATAAAACTAATCGTATCATAGAATTTCTTGCAAAGGCCGATGGGATCGTTGTTGAACGAGGATTCTATCGAAACACACAACCACACACATAACGACAGTCGGACGTTGTATACACAAAAGCATTATGCTTTAGAGAATAAAATCTCGAGTAACATATTTCTTTCGAAGAGTTGAGTCAGCTCGTAAATTATGTATTTTTCTAATGATTTTAGCCTCGTATGAAAAAGAAAATGAAAACGAAATGAAAGCAGGCAAAAAAAGATGGACAGAGAGAAGCAGAGAGTTTTCCCTCTCTAACAACACAAAAGAACATTAATATTAAAAAGCGACATCTACACCCTTGCCCTCATGCCCACCGCGAACTTAGCCCCTTAATTATCCTATCGATTTTTTATTTAGACGAACAAAAGAGAAAAACAACAAAACTACGATGGTTAATGTATGTATGCGTTACCAAATAAACAGAACGGTTAGAGCATCGACTGGTTGAGCATATACGTTGTGTATCTCGTCAAGTTTTTTCATATTCCATCCCCTTATTTATTCTACGTTCGTGTATTAAAAACAATATATATTTATGATAATGCATCCTACGCTGATCATACGCACGTCCCAAAGGATCATGAATACGTCGTCAGGAATGTACCGAGGGTTTGCTGTTGTAACCAACGGTCGTAAATTCTCGGAGGAAGAACGTTGGTCATAACATTATTTTTCCACAATTTCTGAATATACATGTATCGAGTTTACCTTTATCTTCCATTCTGCTGGTACATGTATTATTAATATTCGAAGCTTTTTTTTACATTGCCCTTTCCTACCTACATCTGACTGGAGCAGAAGGAGGAAAAACCATCACTGGAAAAATGGAATTGCATCTCGAATCAACGTACGTATATTGAAATAGAGAAAAGTATGAAATTGTCCGAGACGATTCATTTTTCTTGCGTGTACATTGTATCATATTCACTTAATTTCGAACTTTTTATACAATAGAATACAATGAAATTCTAAGCTCATCGTCATTTCTGAAAATTCAAACATTTGCAGATGCGTTATACATGGGGAAACGTCAAATTTCTACGAAACCTCGATTCTACGTTGGATTCCTGTTCGCATGAATACAAGAAGAGCCGGATAAAAGTTATCGGCGAAACGAAAGACCCGACGCAGTCGTGGGATTGTACGAGAAGGGAAAACAAATGGACTTTGGGCCTGGAAAAGTATTCAGGGGTAAAAAGTCTCGGAGCCCGAGGGTTGTGAGAAAGCCCATGAAACTTTTGGACTTTGTCATTTTTATCGGCATCTCGATATCGCAGACGCATGATTGACCGAGCATCGAAGCTCTTGGCTTATTTGCCTATTCCTACTTTCTTATACCTTCTATAGAATACTTCTCACTGTTCTCTAACAGAGATAGACTCGCTTCGCATATTGCTATGCGCGGTTCACATATATCAGGCAGACCTTACATGTATTTTATATTAGTTATCAAAAGTTATATCGATGCCAGTAAGAAAACCGGTTATCATGTTTTCACCCCGAATAGAAATTGAGGTTGGGCTCTTGCACGGATCAGTACTGAGTAAACCCAATTTCTTATTGGGTCAGCATCGGGTTGCCCTATTAAGTCCTTATAGGGTATGTAACATTCTTCTAAGGTTTTCGTTGGGTTCTGGCAGGGTTTACCTAGGGCAAGCCCTATTTTGCGTTAGGTTCTGGCAGGGTTTACCTAGGGTAAGCCCTATTTTGCTTTGGGTTCTGGCAGAGTTTGCCTAGGGTAAACGCTATTTTTCGTTGGATTCTGACAGGACATAAGCACCTGAAAGGCCAAGCCGAATTTCTTGTTGGGTTCTTATTGCCTATCTGGTTTTACCATTAACCCATTGAAATCAGGAGCGTTGATTTGAGTTAGAAATTTTTTTTAGAAATCCTCGAAGCGCTTCTACAGCTGCAAAAATACAGACATATTTATATGTGTATGAAGAATAGGGTACCACAAACTGCTCACACAACGATAACTCCATTAAAGAAGCTACTTTAGTACAAAATCATCATCAGCATGTATAAACAATGTGCCATTCTCATTTAGGTGCTGTCAGTTCTCGAAATCCTAGCAGCTGCTGTAGTAGAAGAGTTTTAAAATAACGGCAATTTATTAATACTATTGCTATCAAATTTGTTCACGACGTTTACTTTCGGAAGTACAGGTTTGTAGTTCACTACAATAGGCAATAACACTGAAGTGAGAACAGCAAGTGATTGCCCTCTGCACTGAACAATGCTGCAGGCAATGCCTCCTGGCAAAACGTCCCAACTACCTCGGTAGATATAGAGTATTGGCATTGACATATACATTAAATATATACGTATGCTAGATCGTAAAGAATCTATCGTATTCAAAATTGCATATACTCAACGTTCATGTTGTTTTCAATGGATCACCGTACTCACAGTTCTGAAAACCTATTGTCTAGATTTGTTTGCACTAAACAAGATTGCGAAACGCCGGAGGAGTCGAATCGATCGTAGAAGAATTTCGGAACAAATGCAGTTTGTTATCACTATCAATTTAAATGATATCACACCCGCTATCGTTCATGCACAATCGTAAACAACTCACGATCAAAGTGACATGCCAACAAACAAGATTGTATCCGATCAAACTGTACCGCGGCAGTGCTGTGACTCTCGCCGTGAGGGAAGTACGTCGCAACTATATTCCCAGCTATATATACAGAAATATTCCAAACAATATTACCAGATTAGGGGCAAAAGTTGAAACGATGAAAGTTGATTATGGGAACTCTGAGTAACTAAAAGGTGAATTTTTTTGTACCCGTGTTAAGTTGGCCGCAAGCTATCGTCGCCATGTGTATGGTGAATGCATTGGCGATTCAAACGATACGGCATTGTAATCGTGTAGTCTTATTCGGTGGGAAATTGCTCGCTGAAGAAGATTCTAACGTTATTTTAAAGACTCTAGAAGAAAAACCTTAAATAAGCATTTATAAATTTAAGGTCGATAATGCTTAACAATAAAATATTGAAGTTGAATTGACGACTTTCTTGTTGTACGGGAAATTTGCGATCGGCTAGGATCTCAGAGCTTGAGAAAGTATTCAAATTCACCGGAAAGCAATATGGACAATTTCGATGGGTATCGCGAAACTTCGAAAAATCGACATTGCACGGAGCTGCTTTACAATCTGAGAATCCTTTTTTTTTATACCAAACTCCAAATAATTTCAAGTCTCACCTAGCATATCACACAACTCACCACCTGCCTCGAGCCGGGTAACGTCGCTTTACGCATCTTTTTTCGAACTCGGAAAACCGCACGTGCCATGCTCTCGCCATCTACCGTGCGTACCCCTTTGCCGCTGATAGCACAGTTCGATATTTTCTCTTAACGAACTTTCTCACCCCCGGCAGCCACAAGAGGAGCCCTAGGCATTACCTCTTCCTAAATGAATACATTAACTCACATCCGGATTAATAGCGGACGAACCGCCACTTCAACACACGAATCATGGCTCATGGATAGGATGAGCTTACGTAGTATCAATACTATCAGCCCTTTTTTTCTAAGGTAATAATTCACTCAATGTCCAAAACTACATGAACCAATATGCTTTTTCCAAGAAATTTGCCCACCATTTAACTAGGCCATCGAATTATTATTACAAAAGACTAAATCAATAATGTAATGAACTAATCAGAAAATCACACTAGCCCTAAACAACCGCTAAAAATTAGTATAAAAGGGCGATCTTTCCGCTAAGGAATCAGTTACAATTTCAACGGGAACCAGCAACGCAACCACTTTGCGCAACAGAATCTGCGGAGCATTGTTGCTCGTCACCCGTCTGTGTATAAAGTTGTAAACTCATCGGGACCAAGCTTGTATATTGTAAAGAAATCTTAGAGCCAAAAAGTAACGGGCTCGTGACAAATAAAGTCTGATAACCACACTCGCATCGACCATAATCTTTTCACTCCTCACCGAGTCTACAAGAATCACCGTAGCATCGCATCGAACTTCGTCAGATCACCAGCATCACACGACCAGCGAAAGAGTGAGTCAAATCTTTCTCATACAACCTTTCGTATAAGTCATGATTGACCATCGGACCAGTCAGAAAGGCCGGTGCTGTCCTAGTCGAAAACCCCTCCGAACGAATTGTAGTAAAGAAAAGGCGAGATTCCGTCCCTGAAGGAAAGGGCTTAATTGCCTTGCCTCGAAAAGAGAAATCGAACCGTGTTACGCATCCCCATACTCAGGAGAGTTCAGCGGATTGTAACAGCTGTATATCCTCTCTCGTTCGTCGGACAGAAAATTTTACGAATAACTTTTTGAAGAAATCGTTTAACGAGTACAGAATAGAGCAAAAAGAGAGAAAAGCAGCTGCATGTAAACAATTCAAAAACGTCACACGAATTTTAAAAAAGACTGCAGTTTGAAAGAATTTATTTAAAAATTTGAAAAGCTCAAGGTGCTCATAAATTTTAATACGTGCGAGAGAGACTGATGCAATTATTGAAAACAATTATTTTTAAAGCTGCGAGACCTCGTCCAAGCTTGTTTTTATTGATTGATTATATATTTCACTTTGCCTTATCGTATCAAGCGATAAAATAAAATAATGGTTTTACGTGTTGAATTACGAAGTGAAATTTCTTCTCGGTTATTAAATATCGATTATCGTAAACAAAAATTAACTAATGCAAAAAAGTCTGATGATGCCCACATCTGGCATGGATGTCGTCATTATGCAGGTACTTCTTGATAAGAATTGCCATCTGGGCAATAAGAAAAAATGAGTTTTTATTGACGGTATTATGGATAAAAATAAATACCTTCAATTAGTGAAAGACAATTTGATACAAAGTGGTACACAAATGGGGATTGAAAGAACATTCAAGTTTTATTAAGACAATGATCCAAAGCACAAAGCGCGCATTATACAGGAATATCTATTATATAATTGACCATTCGTCACCCCCACGTACGAAAAATGAACTAAAGACGAGATAGCAGGAAGAATGGCAACAAATTAGTTCAGACTATTTGAAAAAAATTATTTCAAATATGCTAGAACGTCTAAAAAACGTGGAAGATCAAAAAGGATATGCCACTAAGTATTAAACGTTATTAATAATTTAAAAACCACCCATTTCTTATAAGTGTCCGAATATTTTTGTTGCCCGAAAATCGTACATTATTCTATACAATGTTCAAAAAAATACCTACAGATTACAGATAGAAATAATTTTATGGCATATTATTGTTAACGAATATCAATAATCTATTCAGTAAAAAAAG
>JAPYZT010005713.1:0-16131 GCA_030522965.1 Tryphoninae sp. A BG-2022a
CACACACACACTCCTCTCGGCTTAATATAGCTGAGTAGGCGGTAGCCCTTGATTATATACGAACGAGATTCCCGAGCGAGTAACTTTTCATGGTAATATTACACCTACCTTTTCCCCAGATATATAGTTGCCCCAAAGCACATTTCCGCCGACGACGACGACGACGACGACGACGACGACGACGTTGCGCGACGGCAGTTTTACCTTGTTAGCGAAGATTGGAGAATATTGACGTGTTTATGTTGCCGGAAGGGAAATTTCGCAAAAATAACGGCAATGCGGAAGCGAGTCGTGGTTCGACTCCATAGTGGAATATTATTCATACCGAGAGCGAAGAAACAAAAAAAAATCAAATGATTAAAAAAAAGAAAAGAAAAATGTCGAAGAATAAATTCATCATTCGAGAAATTCCGCTATGAATTTATCGGATATGCGAGTCGGGCTTTTATGAGGTTTGAATAAACTGAAAACAAAAAAAAATCGGAAGAATAATGAGAAGAAACTAGAATGAGAAATCCCATCGGTGACAATGAGATTCGACTGCTTCCTTCTCCCTTCTTTCACAGACTTGGTTTTATTTTTCATTTTTTTTTTTTTCTTTTTTTCAATTCTTCTCCCGATCTTCATTAACGGATGGGAATCAATTAATCCAGCTGCCGGCTCTCGACGGTGCGTCAGATCTACCGTGAATAACGAGACCTACGGTGGACACTTGGGATAGCGCAATGCGGTGAACAGAATCATCTGTATACCCGGGAAGAAAAGAATGAAAATGAAAGAGGCTTAAGACAAAAAGAAAAGAAAAAAACGATAACCGCGGTGATTTTTCTCGGATAAACGATTTTCTCGGTCATCTCGTATATATATAAAATTTTATTCAGGCTCCTTTCTCTCGTTGTACGAAGCGAGAGGAGGTAAACGAAAAGACCGGCCATTTCTCGATAATTAAAACGAGCTTTTGCCAATTGCGTTGATCATTTTTATTTTACTAAAAAAGAATCCCACAATTTTTTTTTTTTACGAACGAATTTCGAACGAATCCGTCGTTCAATCGAAATTACTTTCTCCTGCCTCCTCTCTTCTCGACACTCCGTTTTCCATACACTTTCTTTATTTTATTACAATTTTACAACAACTGTCGGATTTGTTTCTCTGTCACGTAGTAATACATGGGATTGCGTTTCGTATCTTTTGTTTCCCAGTTAAGAACAAAAAAAAAAGAAAGAAATTTTCTGAGACGCACAAAGAACGGAAAGTACAATATATTTATGTAACTCTCGTGGAACAAAGCTCGGTGCACGCGAGAGCTTCATTCGTCGCACTGAAAAATCTCGGAAAATCAGAGAAAATATGTTACAGAGAGGAGATAAAAGAGATAGAGAGAGAGAGAACTCGAGAGATATGCATAAGAATATTTATAACGTGCGAGAGAAGAGAAAAATATATATACGTGTAGATTCTCTTTTCTCTATCCTCGTTCTTCTTTTTTTTTTCTTCCTACTTCTCTTCTCTTTTGTCCGGTCGAGATGAATCTTGCGACGTGCCCATCTTGGAGCCACCTCACGGGGGACGTTGTCTCACTCTAGAGAGCTTCCGATGTCTCGTGAAGACTCGAGTAGTGTGTCTTTCACCCGGGGAGTACGAGAAGCACACACTCGTGACTAATTCCAAGACGTGTTCTACGATACCCCCTTTTATATATGTATATATACATATAGATATGTGCGACTGCAAAAACGCCCTATCTCCCATAACGCTTGAGAAACTCATTTCCGGCGGGCCTAATAACTTCAAGATGCTACTGACGCTGACGTTGCTCTCTGTACTTTCATATATACAATATATATATATATATATATGTGTGTTTTTTTTCACCCAAAACCCAGAAAGAGAAACGGAGGAGCTCTTGGCACGTCTACCTTCTTCATTGGGACGAAGTCATTTCTGGGTAAATAAGTATTTGGCATAGAAAGTTATTAAAACTAGGAATAAACAAAATCTTGCATTCGTGAGTAAAAATGGAAAAATTGTCATGAAGAATTGGTAAAAAAAAAAAACAAGGATAATTTTTATTTCGTTCGTGTCAGTTTCATGATTTTCACGATCGTAAAATCGTTACTTCGATACTTGTCTATGAAAATTCACATTGTTGTATTTGTTAAAGTATCTTGCCCTTTGTATTCCTATCATCGTTACTATATGACTTTATCCAGCCGACGTATAAGTTACCGAATCGGACCGTTGGAAGTCGATTAACGAGCATTGTCGACAAACTTTTGATACGCCCAAATTTGTAGCGTGTACTTACGAGAAGGGAGGGTGACTTCGAAAGGAGGATGGGGAAAGGGTGGCAGGGGGTTAAGCGTGTTACGGAAGCTACTGCCGAGCATCGTAATTCCCGAGTTTAGTTGTGAGCCAAGTGGCCGGTGGAAAGTTGAGCGTAGATATCGCGAGAAAGGTACGAGAAACGATGGACAGAAGTTGCGAGAGAGGGAGAGAGAGAGTGGAGGGGGAGGGGTTTCTAGCGGAGAATAAGAGAGAGAGAGAAGAGGCCACTCATCGCTCGTGCACGGTGTCCGTACGCTTCGGATTCATCCTTAGTCACTCTATATACAGTGGGTTTTCGAAGGAAAGGGAGAGGGGGAGGAGCTCTGTATTAAAGGGTTACCACGGCCGAGGAGAGGCTGTCTCATGCATAGCAATAAGCCGTCGTTGAAGATCGTCTGCCTCGTCGTTGTCTCTTCCGTCCTTCTCTACGTCGTCGTCGTCGACGTCGTCGTCGTTGCCGTCAGTACACACTGGCAACCCCAGGGTCCGTGTGTCGCCAACTTTGCCTCGGCTTATTAGGGCCGCGTAGTTCTCGCCAGAATTCTGCTCCACGCTCCCCTTCTTCGGTAATTAACGTTGCAGAGGCGAAACTCTCGACCTCCTACTAGCCTCGAACCCTTTTCTCTGCTTTTCTCTCTCTCTCTCTTGCCCTTTTCCGAGACTTCGATAGACTCGGCTATCAAAGATTACACTTTATTTTACCCGCATGATGCTGGCAAATACTGGAATCTCTATTTAATTAACATTCTTCTCTACTGTTAAATTAATGTTTTAAAATTGTTCGTGGATTTAATGAGAAAACTATTTTCTGTATTGAAATGATATAATAATTGGGGATGTTTGATATTCCAGGTAATTCTCATGCCGCACAGTCACACGGATCCGGGATGGCTGAAAACGTTCGAGCAGTATTATCATAGCTCGACCAGAGGAATATTGAACAATATGGTGACGAAGCTTCAACAATGGCCGAATATGACTTTTATCTGGAGCGAAGTTTCGTTTCTGTCATTGTGGTGGGAAAGGTAAGTCCTTTGTGTGATATTTTATTAAAATGTTTGCAACCGCTGGTAATGCGATTTCGCGACGCGAAGTAGAATATTTGATTAATCCGTCTGACCGTTACTGACCTTTTCTACTTATGATCGTAACTTCAATCCCGTGATGTCTCGTATATTTTATGTGTACTTACGACTGTACCTGGTCCAATGCACACGGTTCTTTCGTACATTTAAGCTCATTGTACAGAGAGCTTCGTGAATACGTCCGGCCGTTACCGACTTTATTCACTTTTTCCGCATTATACTTTCGAGAATAAAACTGTAACTGGATGATAGGATTTAAAAAAATAAGTATCGCGCGAATAATTTATAAGGTTTATGTGAATACTGTCGAATTAGTAATACAGGTATGCGAGAAAATCGAACGAAAATAACGCGTTTACCCTAGAAAACGTTTTTTACGCTCGTCTGACAAATATTGACCTTTTTCACTAATTCCCTGGTAAAACGATTACGACGTTGGAAATTTCGCAGAGACGAGACAGAAATTGCTCTTTGGCATTTCTACTCATCCACTATCATGCCCCAGTCTCATAACATAGCTGATATTAATATTATACGGATTTTTAATTTTTAATTTCATTTTCACGAGACTTTGTAATCAAACATATTTCATTAAAGAATCTCAATATTTTATCGAAATGTGACATCTGATATTTAGATATTAATAAATCAAATACTCGCCGGGGTCATATACAAATTACATATTCATTCGCAAGTCGCAATATCTCTTTAATCTCTAAAAATTGTGCAAAGGCGTCTGACTATTATTGACCTAAACCACTAACTCGCCTCGTTGTACTATTCCACCTGTAACCTTTTGTATCAAGAAACCTCGTGCATTTTTCTAAAAAAAAATGTGAAAAATCATTTTTCACACTCTCGACTTTAACGCCAGCGTAAAAAGGAACATCGCGTGCGTGTGTATGTGTGTTCGCAAGTGCGATATTGCAGAGGAGCCCTGGGGCTAAGAAAATTTTATCACGAACAAAATATTCGTGTTCGCACGTTCTTGTACCTTCGGGGAGGCTAGGGCCAAGTTGTACGCATATATATCTCGTTTCTGTTCCGTCCCCGAGGGCAGGATTGGAGTGAAAAGGAGTACGCGGAATATGTAACAGAAAGGAAAAAAAAAATTAAAAAAAAGAAGAAGAAACCCGGGGAAAACGGGTTGAGCGAGAACCGCAAAGGTGACGGTGGGTATAGAAGAAGAGAGAGAGAGACGAGGGGGAGAAGGAAGCGAACGATCGTTTTCTCTCTTGCTGTCTCTACCGTCGTCTCTCTTTCTCTCTTTGACGGTGGGCGTATCGCGGAAGGGATTGTCGTAAAACGGGCCATTAAGGGCGCCCGCGGGCAAAGTACGAGCGTTACCTCGCTGGCTTCTACCGAGATAGTAACCTCTATATAATCCCAAGCTTTATATATATACATGAACGTCGCAGTATATACAACCAGAAAAAGAATATATATATATATACACATATATATATATATATACTTTTCTGGTTATATAGACCGCCGCGCTCGTACTCGTGCGCGATCATACAGAGCCCATACATAAGTTTTGGCTACGTGTATCTTCTCGAGAATATATAGAGCCTGCGAGTTTTAGGGCGTAAAAGCCGAATAGGGAGAAAGACACGAGACAGATGAAAAAAAAAAGAAAGGCGACCGACGAAAGAAGAAGACCGGTAGTGCTCACGGGCCGACTGCGAAAAACAAAAGAGTCGCGTCGGGTGTGGTGAACAAAAAGAAAATGACCGTACGCGCGCACCCTCGTTGACGATTTCCGACGTCCTCCGCTTTTACTCCACGTTATCACGATTCTTATCGTACATCGCTCTCCCTCGCTCTTTACGATTTTGTTACTTCCTTCGTCCTTGGTTCTCTATCGTGGCGCATTAAGCAACACACCCGCGCTCATTATCCTTAAGGGAGCACGAGAAGGTGGAATAATAAAAAAAAAAAAAAACGTGCATTACGCTTGTTACAGCGCTCATCCGACCAAGAAAATGGTCGTCAAGAGGCTCGTGAAAGAAGGCCGTCTGGAGATGACTACCGGCGGTTGGGTGATGACCGACGAGGCCAGCTCGCATATATACGCGATGCTCGATCAACTCATCGAGGGTGAGTCACACTTTTATCGATCTATTTTTTCTTCTCCGTGTCCATAAACTCGTTGGCGTTATTTTATTTTATTTTTCTTCTTTATCACACGATATTGATAATGCAACCGACCTCCCATTAAGGAAGTGAATAATAAACCGAAGGAAAATCGATAGTGTAGGCGCTAAGACGTATTTGGCGGGAAGTGGCCAGTCGTCTCGTGAGAAGCACCGCCACTACCCTCTCTCTCCCCGCCTCCTCGTCTTTTGCGAACAAAGACAACGCGCAACGGTTGACGGGTAGCGCGAGAGACGAAAGGCAGTTACCCTCCAGAGGGTCAGAGAGAGAGTCGATCGACTTATTAATGCGTGTGATCGTACACTCCTTTGAAAGGGAAATAAAGAATATACCTCCAGTTCATCGGCTCGTTATTATTTTTCACAGTTCCCTACCGCTTTGATTTGCCCTTCCTACAATAGCTGTATGGATATTTATATACCCATACAGATTAACGTGTTTCCTGTACTTTATTCAACGTATAGGAGTTACCTAGTCGCGTTATATATACACGAAAAGGAGCTTAAACGAACATCGACGTCGTCGACGATATAACGCAAAATAAAAGGAGGAAAAATAAAAGGAGAGGAAAATAGAAAACAACGGTGAGAAATAAAAAATAAAGGGGTGAGAAAATTGATCACTAGCCACGTAGTGCGTTACGGCGATAAAAATTTCCCGTGTGCTGCAAAACACTGAGAGAGAAAGAGCGATGATCGAGCGGGGCTTACCCCGTCAGTCTCGTCGACCGAACTTCGGAAGGGTTTCCTATAGCCTTGTCGTTCTTTTTTTCCCTTTCTTTTTTCTCGCTCTCTCCTCCTTGAAATAAGAAAATAAAGGGAAAACCTGAAGGAGATCGAAGAGCTAAAAGAGAAGAGTGTGTATGTATGAGAGACAGAGACAGAGAGGGGGGGGGAGGTATGAAGAAGGATATGAAACGTCGATGTACAGAATTCGGTATGGCTTCTCTCCTTTCCTTTCGCGGGAGTTTGCGTTTCGAGGAGAAAGAAAAATACGTGAGAAGAAGAGAAAGCTAAAAAGGGGGAGAAAATACACGGGACGGATGCGAGACTCGCCGAGGAAGGAGAGAAGAGTTTGACTTCCGTCATATTTCACGGGAAGTAAGTCAGCCAGTCGTCTCTTTACGCGCCAATTCTTCGCTTTCTTTCGACTTGTTTCTATTCTTCCAGCTTTTTTTACTTTCCCTCCCCCCCTCTCTCTCTCTCTCTCTCTCTATCTCAGTCTTCGTCTTACTTCTCGATGAATACATGAATGAATCGTGGTTCTGCTCTCTCGACGAGCTAAGAGAGTCCTCGATGTATGCGCGAAATCGCGAATTCGTAACGTTATAGCGAACGCCATTGCAAAATCTTCAATTGGTAATGACATAATTGCGAAGTATAATTATACAAAAAATGAAAAACTGTAATCATTCTAATTCGTATTCTTAAAAAACTCTGTTTATTCATATTATTAGAAACAATTCCGATAATTATTACAAAAAAACTTTCTAATACTTCGAATTATCCGACGGAAAAAAAATCCTCGATTACTCATTGGTTATTACGTAACAAAGAAAACGTTCACATTTCTTTACTTTCCCATCGATAACGACGATACACAGTATCGAGATAAAATAAAAAGAAGAGACCGTTTTTCGTTCTCACCTCATCTCCACCTCACCTTCGGCGAAAAAAAATCTTTCCACTTCTTCGCAACTCTCGATCCTCTCGAGACATCCTCCTCGAACCGATGATACTCGTGTTTCCACGGTAGTCGAAGGTCCTTCAAACGAGGCGGACGAAGAGAGTGGTACGTTCGAAAGATTGGACGTTAAAAGCTGTTCGAGTATCTCGGTATCGACACTTTTTGGTCACACTCGCTATTTTTTTCCCCTCCTTTTTTTTCTCTTCTCGCCCTTATCCATTATTCCCAATAACCGAATCGACATTTTACAATGATAAAAGAATTAAAAAATCACGATGACACACACTACACGTCGATACGAGTCGAACGGAAAAGTGATTTTCATTCGATTACATTATCGGTGATGCTTTATAATACGTACAACAACCCTTGTCAGTATCAATCCTCCCCCCTATCTCCGACAGATTCTCGTACGTATCCTACGGCAAACTCTCGCGTTGTCAATAATGTATGGAAATTCCAATGGGATATCTGGTCGCTTCGTGTCGAGAGCGCACTCACTCTCGCGTTATGCGCCAACTATTTCACGAGAGATGAGCCCCCCCCCCCTCCATTTGCCGTCATACCACCCCTCGATCCTCCATCTGCACGTGCTAACTTCCACGTCCATCTGCAATTATAATGTAATCAGAGAGACTTGGATTATTCTACTCTCTCTACTGTGCTCGTTCGGCATCAACGAGCGCATTCCAGAATTTCGAGAGATAGCCCCCCCCCCCTTCCACCCATCTCTCACTCTCTCTCGCGCGGATTTCTATACAGTATTTCGGTAATGAGTTTGCTGCACTCCCAGTTTTACTCACGCATAGAATAAGCACGTATTGTATGAATAATATTATTCTTACGTTTATTCGACGTCCCTTTAGTTCGTGAAAGAAGAGAAAAGAAAAGACACGAACTTATAAACAGTTAGTTTTCTGACAATTTTGTATAGGATCAAGGTTAATTAAGGATGAGCGAGATAAAAAATTTAATTTTTTCCGGGAAACAAGAAAATATTGTAGGCTGTGTATCGCGACGATGATAATGAGAAAATATTAATCGCGAGAGAAATATTTATTGTACAAATAATTATGTTTGCGGGAACGAACCGTTAGATCCGTATTTTGATTAATCGAACGAAAATACCATTACCGTTATGCTAAACGTCTCGTCGTCACGGAGAAATAGACGTTTTGCGGATAGATACGTACCGTTCGCTTCTTCGAGAACGGATATCCGTTCGTGTAGAATGCAACGTCGAGGCTAATGAGAGCATAGCGAGAAGGAGAGGAGATGTATCCGACAGCGAATGAGGGAGGAGGATGGAGGGAGGGAGAAGAGCCGTTCTGTGAGAGATTCTCTCGACCAGAGAGAGGATTCACCGCGTGCCCATCCCTTACCGGGTATCTCATTTGCATCGGAATAGTCGCGCGCGGGCGTTCTCCTCGCCGCATTATACACGCACACACCCTCATATCCCGTCGAAATTTCCCTGCCTTGTTTTCCCTAGTCAAATACGAGAACTCGACCCAACCTCTCTCTCTCTCTCTCTCCCTCCCTCTTCTTCTCTGTCTCTGTCTCCTCTCTCTCTCTCTCTCTCTCTCTCTCTCTCTCCGTTTCGTTCTATCTCCTTCTCCTTCCCCCTCTACGCGTCCCTCTTATTTACCTCTCATCCTTTTTGGTGTTTGTTACATGTACATATATACAGGGTAAATTTCATAAGGCGTAACAGGCTTGATTCTAAGGTAGATGGGATCAATACAAACAAAAGTTGCAAATATACATTAGGGATATTGTTAATAGTTTACGAGATACACGTTTTTAAAGTTGCTCCAATCAGAGCGCGTCGAGAAGCGATGCGCCGCCCATTCCCGCCCCAACTGTAGAGATAGCACGGTATAGGGCGTTATATTTGAGGTTGCAAAATTGAGAGCAGTCAATATTATTTATTATATTATTATGCGGTCATTTTTATTTCTCGGGCATTGGCTGCTAGGGTGGGGAGTGGGCGGTTCCAACGATTCTCAACGCGCTTTGATTGGACGAACTTTAAATATTTATATCTCGTAAACTATTAAAAATATCGCGAATGTATATTTGTAACTTTTGTTTGTAATGATCATATCTACCTTCAAATAAAACCTGTTATGAAATTCACCCTGTATATATGCATCGGTATGTGTCTATCTCCGCGGTGTCTAGTCTCGGCAGCAATTTTCACGAGGAAAAGCCGAGCACGTGTGTACGACCGTGAAAATCCTGGCGCCTCGATGTCGCGACGGTTATTTCTCGCTCTTCGTCTCTCTCTCCCTCTCTCTTGCACACACACACACACACACACACACACGAGTCGGATCGTTTTCACACGGGTCTTTTATTACTGCGGGCTTTTACTTTCTCTCGTTCTCCTTTATTTTTCGTCCTCCGCGAATTGCAACTGCTCTAAAGTTCGTTCAGGCAATCTCACCTTTTTCGTAATAGTAAAAACCCGGCAGTGCGGTTTGGTGACGATGTCACCGGGTCGATGAATTCGTGAGAAAAAAAAGCGGCTCAATTTTATTTAAATCGGATTTATGCTCGAACGAAGAAGAAATTCGATCGAATCGCAAATATTCGACGGTTCCATGAATTATTTTGACTAAAAAAAAATTGTTTTTATCGTTTTTTTTTTTTTCGAAAGTAATTCGCGAGATAATTTGATTTTCTAGTTTAGCGTTACGAAATTTTTATTCGTCGAATATAAATCGCGAATCTTGGATATTTTACGGAGTTGAAAATAATGAAACCCTTTAACATTCGTGGAAACATAAAAATGGGAATGACGCGATCGAGGAAGGACGAGGAAAATAAACGTATTGCATTTTTTAAATACAATTTGCCGCATTCCCCTGGGGAACGTAAGAAAACATTGGGGGACGGCCCACGTAGCAACGGACCTTTTTTTCTCGTTATCTTAGTCTCTTCCCCTTTCTCTCCCCCCCTCTCTCTCTCTCTCTCTCTCTCTCTCTCTCTCTCTCTTCCTCCCCTTCACTTTCTTTCGTAGCTCGTCCAGTACGTTTCCTCTGTTTCCACTTTCGAGCGAGAAGTTTTTCACGAGCCAAAAACCAAACCGGAGAAACGCGCATGGAAGCAACTCGAGACAAAGCTTTTTCCCGTATTTATTATTCTTTGAAAGTATAACATGAAAAGCGAGCGACGAATTCGTCGACCAATTTCAACATTTTGCATCGGTAAAGCGGATGCGCGCGCATCTCCCCTCCCCCCTCCCTTCTCCCCGTCTCTCTTTCTATCTCTCTCATGCTAGTCACCCGTTCTTTCATCTCCGCCGTAACTTTTATTTATTTACGTCCTCCAAACAGATTTAATTAAGTACCCCGAGCACTTTTCGCGCACGAGCTTTTCTCATTTTACTTCTCTTTCTCGGCTCAGGCACACCGGTTTTGGTAAGAGAAGGCACCCAGAATCGAAAGAGCTGTTTGTAACCCGACTCGACCGTTCGCACAAGCGAATTCACCGCCGTATAACAATTAAAACTTCTAGTACTTATACGTAGGGGGAGAAAGAGATACAGTTGAAGAAGAAGAAGAAGAAGAAGAAGAAGAAGAAGAAGAAAAAGAAAAAGAATCGACAGAGAAACAAAAGATGAAAAAAAAGCAATTAACACTGGAATTAATAAGAATGAAGTTACACTCGGAGCTTTCGCAATGCGACACTGAATTTATATTTCATCGTGTTTTCTTATCTTCTGCGGAAATACGCGCGAGAGTTCCGGAGGTGGGAGGAACATCCCGTAGAAACTACCCCTTTCTCTCTCTCTCTCTCTCTCTCTCTCTCTCTCCCTTTCTCCTCCTCTCATTTGCTCTTTTAGCAGCTCGAATGGCCGATCGGTTCTTCCTTTATCCTCGTAAATTCAGAATGAACGAGGTGAGAAAGCGTCGGGAGTAAAAATATGTAGAGAGTGGAAAAGGAGGATTAGCCCCATCGGACGATTCTCGTGCGATCGTGTGCGTACGTGTGTGTGTGAATCGCTATTGAGTGAGAGAGAGAGAGAGAGAGAGAGTCTACCCTTCTTCACAAATTTACGAGTTACGCATAAATTCAATCAATACGGTACGAATATAAATTTTAAAAAGTACGTACCAATTCCCACACTACGTTAGATAAATTCGAGAAGTAAAAACGTACGTATATATTTCTTTTTTTATTTTATTGGACAGTTGAAGAAAATGTTTGAATCCGCAGATTTTTAAAATATCGTATTACATCGTCGTGTATATAAGAGTGTATGAGGTAGAGAGGGAGAGAGGTTTATCGACGTTGACCTACATTTGAAATCGAAATTCTCTCGGCAACCCGCCCCCCGATCGTCCTGAGAGTTCTCCGATTTATTGCATTTCGAATGCCGGAGCTGACCCTGAGTCTGTGTGTGTGTGTGTGTGTGTGTGTATGCGAGAGAGAGAGAGAGAGAGAGAGAGGGAGGGAGGATGAGAAGATGAGATAGATTCCGCGAAACATGCTAGGGTTTCCGGAATTCCGGAGATATCCCTTGAGACTCTGGAATATGATCCAAAGCTACCTGCTGTACGTATAAAAAAAAAGCTACAAAAAACTACCCCGAGAAAAGGTTGAAAAAAAAAATTCATCAAGGAACTGCCATAAAATCCACTATCTCCAAAATTTATTTCCAACGTTTTATTTAAAAATAATACAACCTTAATTTTCTCATCGACAATTCACTATTGAACGATAATTTTTTTTCTCGTAACGCGGGACGATTGTTGAATACAATTTTCGTAAATCCTCGATCGAGTCTAACCAATTTGGCAAATTCGGTCGATACAATTTCATTGGGCCATTGTTATTCGTGTTAGCCTGTCTCGAATTCGTCGTTAAGACGATTCCCCCTAATCTCGAATTCGATTCGCGTGAATAGCTCCTTCCAATAATAGAACCCACCCCCTCTGGCGAGCACATTTCTACCCCTCTCCCTGCGAGCTCGAATGCTCCTCTCGCCCCCTTAGTCCAACCGCAACGCGCAATCTACGTACCGACTGTGGTGATAATCTTATGCAATAGGTACGATTGTGGTTTCGGTAATTTGGCCTTCGGATAACCACCGGTGACAATGTCCAGCTTGGGCCCGTGGCACCGAAATAGGGGGCGAGGAAGAGGGTCCTTCCCGACCGCGATGTACCGTGTCTCACCCTCTCACGGAACCTCCCGGGTTGGGTAGCGCACAAACGTGCGCTATCCTCGACCAACAATTCAAGCCTCATCTCGTCTCTCTCAGCCTCTCTCACCCCCTCGATCTGGGCTTAGCATAATTTAACTCGTGGTACCCGTCTCTCAGGTATGTAATACCCGTGACCGCCACCCCCTCTCCTCCCTTCTTCTCCTATCTCACTCTCCCACTCCCCGTTCCCTCTCTCTCTCTCTCTAGAGCTGATTACATTTTGGTGACAAATCACGCATGTACTCCAATCGCCCTGAGGGGAGATCTGCAAAGGACGCTGATGCTGCTAGTTTCCATCTGATACGTAGTTACATCGGTACCGCCTCGTGCTCCCTGTAAACATCAACGTGTGCATACGAGGGACGTATAAGAGGAAACTTTGTGTATTAGCTATATCGTGGCTGAGGTTGGAAGGAGAAAGAGAGCTGATAGAATCAGAGAGGGAGGAACACGTCGTGTATTCCCATCGATAACAATATCTGCAACTAGTGCATCGAAATATATGCGCGACAACATTCACCGTTGCATTTCGGTTGAACCAGGAGAGGTGGGGAGGGGCTGAGAGGGAGGAGGAGGACGCTGACGAGCTCTTGTTCGAGCTCGAGCGTATAATTCGGACCGAGAGGGTAGGTATACGCGTATATGATTTGTCAAGTGGCACTCGGTCCGTGCGAGGATACGGGAAGGGTTGGAGAGCTTTTGCACCTCCTCCCTCTATTATCTCATCGTAAATACACGTTGCCAATGAATGCTTTCATAATTGTCATTTCAATTTAATGTCCGAATTCAACATTTCGCCGAGACTCCGAGAAACGCTCATAATTCAGCTCGTCGATAACTCGATTATCTTCGTGACGATCGTAGAATTCACGGAGTCGATGATAAAATGGGGAATGAGTCGGGCGGGGGGGGGATAAATGAGAATCGACGTTGTTCCCCTTCTCACGGTCTTGAATCATTCGTGATTTAATGGATTTTAGCAATTTTACAGTTCGTACAGGAAGTGTGCATTGGAGGTTTGAAGAGAAAAACAAAACAAAAAAACAATTTCCTGGTGAAAAATTGGAATTGCATAAAATATCGCGGATCTCGTTGTCATCGTGACACTCGTATTCGCGCTGTATTTTCATCGACGCTTTTATTTCGAATGGAAAAAAAAACAGGTTTAGGGGTTGCGGGGGTTGGACACGATGATCGAACTGTAATATCGTCATCTCGCTATATCGAATATCTTCTTACTTCCTGCTTTTTATCCAACAACCGTTACAATTTTATCGGAAAAAAAAAAAAAAAAAAAAAAAAAAAAAAAAAAAAAAAAAAAAAAAAAATACAACGATAAAAAAATAAAGCAATATGAGAACGCTTATCGATTATTGCTGCGTTACGTACGAAGATGATCGCGTGAGATTGAGCCACCGGGCGCGTTTTTTATCGCCTCGTTCGACAGAATTTCGATGCGGCTTTGCGTAAAAAAGAAAAATCGAAAGGAAAAAAAAAAAAACGGGGATCGAGAGACAAAATAAAATGATCGTGTTCGACGTTAGGCAGACAGAGACAAAGATCGATAGATAGAGCGAGAGAGAAAGAGAGAGAGCGAGTAAAAAATGAGAGCTTATGGTGAACGATCACGCTCTCCCGGCTGTGGGTAAAAGGATATAGAGAGTGTTATAGCATGTG
Source organism: Tryphoninae sp. A BG-2022a (assembly GCA_030522965.1). Taxonomy (NCBI): domain Eukaryota; kingdom Metazoa; phylum Arthropoda; class Insecta; order Hymenoptera; family Ichneumonidae; species Tryphoninae sp. A BG-2022a. The sequence goes on from JAPYZT010005713.1 coordinate 14,152, forward strand.
GCGCGATAAGAATCCTCGATAATAACGGATAGCGACGGGATAATGGCGTAGATCGTAAGAATCTACTAGCTATATACTACATAAACGCGCATGTACATGGCCGAACCATTCCCTCTTTTACCACCCTACGTCAGACCATCGTCAGCCCGTCTATGCCAGCAACCTGTAGATAACGAAAAGCGTTCGCCCGCGCGCTTCGTGCTTTCATATACACGACAGTCGGTGGATAGAAAGGAGAGTAGGGCAGGGGGGGGGGTGAAGAGGGTTTTAGTATTAGTGAGGTAGGTAGCTAGACGATGGATAAGATGGAAAGAGACGAAGCGACGAAACCAATCTGCCGGTGTTCTCTACACTCCCAGATGCTCCGATGGTACCTCGACGATTCTCGATCAAATTAAATATCTCTCTCTCTCTCTCTCTATCTATCTCTCGCCCGGGCTTTCAACGCTGTACGTATACATTACATTATGCATATATATATATATATTTATCGATCGTGCTGTCGCAGCACATATATGCAATATGCATATTGCTTGCCATACATATTGTAAGAAGCCATCGGAAATTCAAACCCGGCGCTTGAATTAATCCTCCGGCATGATAATCGATAGGGAAATTACGTCCGAGATTAAATTCTCCTTTCGAATTTATCACACAATGCGTAGAATATAGTAAATTAAACTCTCCCTTCATTGAGACATATATATATATATATATATATATATATATATATTCCGGTATATATAAATGATGAGAAAATAACTTCGAGTCCTTATCAACTCGGGCAAAGAATAACGAGGATTTTTTTCTCATCCCGCACTCCCTCCCTCCCTTTCTCTTATTATCTTCTCATCGACTTTTCCTGTGAAAATTCTGTAGACGTGATCTTGTATATATATATGATTCGTCGCAAAGTTTTGACTCGAAGGTCTCTCTCTGTCTCGCTCTCTAAAGAGAGAAAGGAGGGTAGAGAGTAGACGAACGGAGAGCGAACTATAAGCCACCACTCCACGGCCGATTCGAGGGTTCACACCGACGCCCCGCTTCTATTCCGCTTTAAACCAGGTATTATGGAATTACTGCTGTACTTGGTTTACGTGTACGGGAAACCCACCACTCAAGCTCCCGCAAACCAGCTTTAACATCTCTCTCTCTCTCTCTCTATATATATGTATATATATATATATATATCCCTCCCTGCCTCCATTTCTCTCCTTCGCTAACGTTACACGAAACCCAAATATAACCCAACAACCTGCCGTTGCCGAAGATCAACGTATATATACATATATATACGTATCATCCTCTCACTTCCTCTCTCTCTCCCTCTCTCTCTTTCTCTCTCGGCGGACATTGCCATGCTGCTAACTTCGTTAATGCACACACATGTCGAGTTTAATGAGTTATAATCAGCTGTACGCCGCTGAGTGCAGTTTAATGGTTTGTTCGCTCGCGTTAGAGTCCCCCGTCTGACCTTTCTCTCTCTCTTCCTCTCTCTCTCTCCCTGGCTGCAGAACGATATACAGATATACATATATATATATATGTATATGAGATATATTGTATATATATATATATATGTATATGAGATATATTGTATATATATATATATATATATATATATTTGTGTGTGTGTGTGTATGTGTATTCAGGGCGTGTTATAGACACTCCTCAATTCCCCCGCAAAAGTCTGCCACCGGTCTACCCGGCTGTCTATAAAGTGTGTTGGCTCTCAAAGTCCTTTATTTCCCCTCTCTTTCTGTTCATCATCATCCCTCCTCCCCGTCCTCCACCTTTACCACAGCTCATCCAGTCACTCGCCCCATCTCGTTTTTGTTCTGTCTATACCAGCAGGTTATCTCCATGGCACAAGCTCGTTATAAACGTTCCGTGACGGAGTAATTCGAGGACAAACCGCGGAAAGCTTAATTCCGGCAGTTCCGAGAATCTCTCTCTCTCTCTCTCTCTCTCTCTCTCTCT